>CM021105.1:38088354-38221266 GCA_007115665.2 Sequoiadendron giganteum
TATTTTTGTTTATTGGGTGCAAGCTTACTTAGTGTCCTATAATGGTGCATCTTACTTACAGATGGCAACTTCTTGGCACAATTTTTTTTTATATTATGTAGTAAGGGATTTGGATAGTTTAAATGTTTAATTATCATTATAATAAATTTAATTTTTTTTTGGTATTGTAATAAGAGCATGTGTTATTCATTTACAGGTAGATACCAATTTTTCATCTAGTTGGTAGACAAGTTGACATGATAGTATGAAAATTATATATTATATTTAATAATTTTTAAAATAAAATATAATATATAATAATAAATGTAATAACAATATTACTTTAAAAATAAATATAGTTTAATTTGTATTATATAAAATATATATTATATATTAATTATAAATTGATCTCCTACACGAAGTTAGGTGGTTGGGTTCATATATGGAATGTCTTTGAGTAAAACTATATCTTAAATTTGCAAATTTATGTTGCTTCTGGATTTGATTGTGTGCAAGTTTTTTCATCACCTCAACTCTCTCTTCTGATGATGGACCACATAGTGTGGTCTAAAAGGTTGATGAAAAAACTTGCACACAATCCAATCTAGAAGCAACATATATTTACATTCATTATCGATTGTGGAAATCTCATATCACTTATATCTTAAATTTATTACACAAAAAATTATTTTTTTGAAAATAGAAAAATAAATACAAACATCTTAAATTTATTGTTACACATAAAAGTAGTTTCTGTGTATATATATTTAAAATTGAAAAAAATTCAAGATCTTTAAAAATTAAAAAAATATTCTTTCGTGTTAATGTAAAATATCTTTTTGACTAGTAAAATAGAAAGAAAATTATTCCTAAGTTTATTGTTACACAAAAGTATGTTTCTAAATTAATATATTTAAAAAAAATATATATTCAAGATTATCTTTCAAAATCAAAAAATAGTTTTTGATGTTATTATTAAATAAATTTTTGGATAATAAATAATAATAATAATAAAAAAAGAATAGTTATTTTTAAGTTTACATATAAAACAAATATCTTAAATTTATTAGGTCAATTTATTTTTCAAATAAATGTATTTAAAATTAAACAAGTGCCATGTAGTGGTGAGTACCTGCCTCAATAGGTGTTAGTATTCAGTATTGTTAATTGTTTTTTCGCAAGTATTTGAAATCAGAGATTTTAAGTCTGAATCTCTTTATGTAATATTGGGCCCTTCTTTTCCTAAGGTTTTTTTAAACAATTATATGCACATAGTCAAATAAAATCACCTATGTTGTAAAGAGGTAGAATGCATAGCTAGAATGCGGTGTCTAGGGATAAATGAAATTATGACAAGTGGTGGGTCTTCATTGCAATGTTGTATGGCTTCATAGTGCATTTGTCATGTTGAGCACATTGCAAAACTACGCTAGGTAGAGAATGGTTCATAATGTGCTTACATTTCTTAGCAACACTCAACTTATTTATAGCATTTTTATCTCTAGACAACGCATATATAAAAGGCGATAGGGAGGTCATGCTAACTATAAAAAAATCACGCTATTTTCTTGCAGTACATGGTTGTAATGGAGTGCATTTTCAAAGCATCAACACATAAGGATATAGCACCGAGGTTTAGTGAAATATATTTTCGAGTCTTTTGTGCAAAATCAAAATGCAACCGGGTTAACAAGGTATAAAATGGAACATGTGTTATCTTGAAGTTTCAATGTATAAGTCTTTTGCTTCACATTTTGAGAAAATAAAATTGAGAAGGAATATTTGGTGTGAGGAATTCACTAACAGTTGATTGTGTTTTAAAACCCCTAGATCGGTGATCAATATTGAAATAAGAATGATTAGTTGGCAGATGATCAAATCCATAGGTATGAGTCATTAGACTACTCTTTGGAGGGCAATAAACTTAGAATTATTCTATTTCACATCATAGTTGTGATTGTATTCAAATTTTGTGAGGAGCAAAGTTCTCTGAAGTTAATTTTCAAGTGCATAAGTACGGTTTTCTGTAATTTCTCGAGTAAGTGATCTATACGTCTATAATTACAAGGATAATTGAATTATTGAGAGAATTGCATAGTAAAGGGTTTTTAGAGTTGTTTTTTTTGAGTTTTTGAAATAAAAGAGAAAAGCCCTAGAAATCACACAAGTTAAAGCATAAACAATAGTTGAAATTAAACCCTAGAAAATGACTGAATCAAGTGTGAAAAATAAAGGAAGAAAGAGGTTTTACGAAAGATGATCTTATGAAACAAATACCTAGCTCAACAAAGAGAGTAAAGAATGTTCAAGGCATGAGGGTGTTAACAAATAGATTGTATGAACCGACTGAGAAGATAGGGAATGTTGTTATCCTTGTGCATGGGTAGAGATTATTTGAATATCGTTGTAGAAGAAGTAAATCAGATAGGCCAGTTTCAAACCTGTGGACTTCAAACGGGAAAATTGGTCATTCCAATGTATTTGTAAATGTAGATTTGATCAAAGTATTAGCATGAGGGTATGATGAGAAGAATAGATAATCAAAATCCAGGATGGTGCTCCTTTGTTATAGATTTCAAGAGAACAAATTATAGACATGTTTGATTTGAATGTCTCTACTAGTGTGACAATTTATTTTGGTTCTCCGTGAAGAGAGTATGAGAAAGATAAACATAATTATATAGTTTTGTGACTACCAAAACATAGAAGAAGGGATAGTGAGTGAAAAATGGTCAAATTTCTTGAAATGAGGTTGAGCCATTCAATTTTTTATATTTTTGAGGATTATTTTATCTAGACTTACTTTGCATTGTATCAAGTCCTAGGAGAGGACTATAAGATAACAATACCTATCTATATGACGTTGTTGGTAGTTGATGTTCAACATAGAGATGTTAACATGATCTTTGACTATGTTTCTTTCATTTTTGAAGGAATGCACAAGCAACTCAGAGATTTAAAAGACACTAAGGGAGGTCTTTACTTTAGGTGGTGTTCCCTATTAATGCATATGATCCTATACTATGGGGGTAAGTTGTTGGAGAAGCCCTTAGATTTTAAAATTTAGGATGCACAGGGAAAGAGGGTTCCTATCCAAATGTGGACACATCTTTGGGACCAACATTGTAATACTTCAAATTATTTGACTTTTGAGAATAATTTTGTATTAGATGTATTGGCTAGCCTTGAATGAAAGCCAAAAAGTAGAATTTATATGAATATAATGAAGCTTTTGAGGCCACACCAATTTAATCTTGAGTTAAATATTGACCATAATTGGGGAGATTGGTATCTGCATGTAGATTGTGCACTATTTTTTAGGGTGTATGGTACACTTGTGCAATCGCATTGTTTGCCAAAGTATGTAACAAATAGAATGGTGTTCATGGAAATTATGTGGTAGCTAAATGAATCTAACAAGGTTAGCTTAAGATTGGTAAACAAGGGATCGTTGATCCCTAGTTGCATGAGATTATCCCACTTTATCATCACTGGGAAGGAGGCATTGGAGATGTTTGGACTACAAACTTGCAAATGTATGGAATAAAAGTTGATCCTTGGGAAAACTCGTCCTTGCACAGGTGATTTTATAAAATTGTGTGCATGTATTTGTATCAATTTTCTTCATTTTCCTGTACTTGCAGATCTTTATTTCAGTTTCAAAAATTGTACATTTCTATAGAGGTTTGCATTTAGTTCAACTGGTGAAAGAAAGGACATTGTGTAAGATCAAAATTTGCATTCAAAAGTAATCATTTTCAGGTTTTTGTATCTTAAAATCAAGGCGGGTGCAAGAAGATGGGGGCCAATTTGTGGCCCCCCATCTTTTCTTTTAAAAAAAATCCATAACACAAGCACATTATAATGTTCTCGCATTATGGATTGGTGTGACCAAGCCTAAGGATCGGTTACACTGAAGCTATAATGTGCTCACATTATAATGAGAGCATGTTATGTCATATCAAAAGAAAAAAAAGAAAACTCTCATTTTTCCACTCTTCTATTTTCTCCATACACAGCCTGCAAACACTTCCCAAGCGCTCTCACGTTATTGAGAGCTCAAAATTCATGATTTCTTCCCTGATTAGATTCGTCGATTCTTTGTTAGAATGTGACCACGTTGATGGGGAGCTCAAAGGAGTAAATTTTTATTGTTTTTTTTTTAATTTGTTATTAAATATGTAGATTTAATATGTTTTTGATGTTAATTTCTTTAATTTTTAGGAGATGATACTCCACCTCTTTCTCCTCTTGAAAATACTTCTTCACCTCATGCCCAAATACCTACTGAACAACAACCCAAACAAACACCTCCAAAAATTCTCTAACATCCCCCTAGAACTCAACAAAACTTAATGGGGGAAATTGACAATAACAATAAAACAAATTGAGGAGTTAATTGTGAGGTTGAAATATCCTACAAGTTGAACCTCGCAAAGAATCATGCTTTTATAATCACTTGAATCTGTGTTAACACATGTAGATTCAATTAGTAAACAATTAAGTGGCTAGGCAAAGAAGAGGCAAGAGTATAGCGAATATTATGCAGATAAACTATCCTACAAACAAGTCAAAAATGAAAAATTAAAAAATTTGACTTGTGTTTCCTTTTCACATACCCACAAAAAAATCAACCTCTACACCTTGCAAGAAGAGGTTCCCTATCCATTGGTGCAACCACCAAGGGATAAAGAACCATTTTTGGCAGAGATGGTGGATGGATTTTTACCATCCTCCATGCAACAATAATGAGGTCCGACAATATTTCTTGAGGAAAATCTACTGCGAGTTTGTCCTCAACAAAATCCCCAACTATTTTGATATGCGAGACTTCCAGGGTAGAGGTGGTGGGTCTACACAGGATAGACCAAGGGCACATCTTGACCCATAGCGGCCAGCGAGAGCACTCACAAGACTAGCCTATGAGCACATGGCTATTCCTTCCATTGTGAATGAGAGTGTTGAGGTTGAGACACTACTGTCCACTACTTCCTTGACCCTAAGCATCATAGGATGTGTGAGTCTTGTAGTACAACATGAACCAAGGGAGACTTTTAGGAGTAGGGTTCCACCCCATACTTTTCAAGCTTGTGTGTTAGCCTATGGTTATGACCCCACAGATAGTCAAGATGCAGGTGCACAGGCTAAATTTGTAGCTCAACAGTTGGTGAACACAGATGCCCTCCTGAATGAGGCTTTCGAACTTGATACTTAGGTAAATGTTAGCAAGTTCATTGAATTTAATTTATTAAATTTCATTTTTGAAATGAAATATTAACTAATTTAGTTTAATGATTGTAATAAAATTTTAGGGTCATAACATTCACTCAATTTTTAGCGATTCTCCACCTTCATATTACACTACGACATGTACAGCCGAGGTATGTAGCTAGTAAATAATTATAAATATTACATGTGAATAGCATTTTTATATGAATGGAATTCTAATATCTGATTTTGGATGTTGAATAGGTTAATCTTGGAGATTTCACAGCAACACCTCCCATTGGAGGTCAAGTTCAAAGCATCACTCAGGCATTAAAATAAAGAGTTTAACTAATGAATTGTACTTAATAGATTTTTGTAGTTTATATCCATATCATTGAGTACATTTCATTACACATCCTTCAAACTAAAATAATTACTACACATTGCATAACTAATAACTAGGATTAGCTTCCAATTGCATTTTTTTGTCATGGCATTCTATGAGACCACATTTTATTAAGGCATTTTTTCAAACAGTTCATTGCCTTGTCTATGCTATGGATGCTTGGAAAAATATATCAAAGCATAATAGTAATGTGGTACCCTTCCTCTTCACTTCTCTCCCTCCTCCTTACCCATCTTTCCCTCAAGTTGTCAACTTCTCTCTCATTTTCTTCTCTCTCCCCTCACCTCTTTATCCCTCACCTTTGTCTTCCCCTCACCTCTCTACCTCTCCCCTTCTATCTCTCTCAACATCTATCTCCCACTATGTCTCTCACCCCTCTCTCCCTGGGTTGTAGGTCTCTCACCTCTATATCTCTCAAGGATCTCTAGTTATTTCCCTCTCTCCACCTCTCTCCCTCCTCCTTACCCATTTTTCCCTCAACCCTATACCCTCAACCTTGATCTCTCAACCCTTAAACCCTTAATCTCTGAAACCCTAGTCTCTCAACCCTTAAACCATTAAATACTCAACCCTTAAACCATTCATCCCTCAACCCTTAAACCCTTAATCTCTCAACCCTCTAACCTATACATTAAACCATGTCAACCCTTAATTATCAAACCTCTACCCTATACATTAGATCCTCAACCCTATACCCTCAATTGTAATCCATCAACCCTTAAACCCTCAAACCTATTCCAAACAACCCTTAAACCCTTAATCCTTTAACCCTTAAACCCTCAAACCTAATCCCTCAATCCTATACCCTCAACCCTCAACCCTAATCGCTCAACCCTCAACCCTAATTTCTCAACCCTTAAACCCTTAATCCATCAAACCCTAATCTCTCAACCCTTAAACCCTTAATCCATCAACCCTTAAACCCTTAACCCTTAAAACATTAATCCCTCAACCCTTAAAACCTCAACCTTTAAACCCTTAATCTCTCAGACCTTAAACCCTCAACCCTTAAAACCTTAATCCCTCAACCCTCTAACCTTTACATTAAACTAGGTCAACCCTCAATTATCAAACCTCTACCCTATACATTGGACCCTCAACCATATACCCTCAACCGTAATCCCTCAACCCTTAATCACTCAACCCTTAAACCCTCAAACCTAATCCCTCAACCTTAATACGTCAACCCTCAACCCTAATCTCTCAACCCTTAAACCCTTAATCCCTCAACCCTTAAACCCTCAACCCTTAAACCCTTAATCCATCAAGTCTTAAACCCTCAACCCTTAATCCCTCAACCCTCTAACCTATACATTAAACCAAGTCAACCCTCAATTCTCAAACCTCTACCCTATACATTGGACCCTCATCTCTATACCCTCAACCCTATACTCTCAACCCTTAAATCTTTAATCGCTCAACCCTATACCCTCAACCCTAATCCCTCAATCGTTAAACCCTTAATCCCTCAAACCTTAAACCCTCAAACCTAATATCTCAACCCTATACCCTCAACACTAAACCCTAATCCATCAACCCTCAACCCTAATCCCTCAACCCTTAAAACCTTAATCCATCAACCCTTAAAAACTTAATCCCTCAACCCTTAAACCCTCAACCATTAAACCCTTAATCCCTCGACCCTTAAACCTTCAACCCTTAAAGCCTTAATCCCTCAACCCTCTAACCTATACATTAAACTTGGTCAACCCTCAATTCTCAAACCTCTACCAGGTATACATTGGACCATCAACCCTATACGGTCCTCAACCCTATACCCTCAACCTTATACCTATTGTAAGGGAAAATCAAGATTTAATAAAATCAAACAATATTTAATTCAAAATGAAGATAGATTTCATACCCTTTACTCAAGATATAAACAATACAAGATAACTAAATTCAATGAAATTAAGCAATACAATCAAAGAACATACAAAGGAATTCAATTAACTAATATCATTACTCATCTCATGTCGAGGTTTATTCACAATGATGTTGGATTGTTGTTGTATCAATGTGAAGCATCCATTTATGTGTTGCAAAAGCTCGAATATGCGTGAATAGTGATCAAAGATGTGTGTAAAATATCTCAAGAAATCGAATGGAAATTCAACATTACTTCATTGCACAAAAGATGTCAATTCTCTGATTGTTTTTGAGGATGAAGAGGATTGTTATATAGATTTCATGTTTTCAAATAAAGGCTCAATATTAAACAATGTTAAATGAAGATCAATAGTTGAAAGCTATTGAGAGGAATTAGATTGGCCAGTTAGCTTTTGCGATCAAATCAATTAAGGATGTCAATTGCATAATCAGAGAAAATAGATTGCATAATTTATGGAATTGAGGAAGTCAAGTTGAGTATTTAGTGGGGTTGAAGAATAGATAGATTAGTTAGGAAATAGATGGATCAATCAGCCAATCAAAGTGAGCAATCGGTGGTCATGATTTGCTCAATCATAAAAGTGGGTGAGTGTAATTAAATAATTTGAGTAAATTAATTAATTAATCTTTTTGGAGTTGAACATGCAAGTCATGTTTGACTTTTACAAATAAAGTTATATTTATTTTGTTGACCTTTTCTGAATGATGTTTTGAATAATCAATTTAATTATTCTATTTAGAAAGGGGGAAAGTGATTTAATTAAACTATTAAATGGTTATAATTTAATTGATTTTGGGGAATAGGGTAAATTAATGACATAATTAAATAATTGATGCTATTTAATTAATCAAGAGGAATATAGTTAGATTAGGACTTTATTTTAAAATTAAATTAAATTTATTTAATTAGTCAAAAATGATAAAATAGTGAATTAATTAAATAATCAATAGAGGAAATTAGGGTTTTTGATGTATTTGATGTGAAATGCAGTGATACTAAATGATAATGATGTTGATGATGAGAAAATTTCATTCATGATGTGTGATAAGTGTTAGGTCATTTTTACATGTCTACAATACCCTCAATTCTCAACCCTTAAACCCTCAACCCCTTAATCCCTCAACCCTCTACCCTATACATTAAACCCTCAATCTCAATCATCAAACCTCTATGGACTATAAATTGGACCCTCAAGCCTATACCTTAAGCCCTAATCCTTTAAGCCATAAACCCTTAAACCCTTAACCCTTAAATCTTAAAGCCTTAAACCCTCAAACCTTCAACCCTAATCCCTTAACCCTCAACCCTAAACCTTATCTCTAAAGCCTCAACCCTCAACCCTTAAACCCTCAATCCTCAACCCCTCAATCCTATACATTAAAAACCCTTAACCCTAATTCATCAATCCTATTCCTTAAACCCTAATCTCTTAATGCTCAACCCTTAAACCCTAATCCCTTAAGCCCTCAACCCTTAAACCCTAAACCCTTGACCCTTAAACCTTAAAGCCTTAAACCCTAAACCCTTAAACCTTAATCTCTTAACCCTCAAACCTAAACCCTATCCCTAAAGCTTCAACCCTCAATTCCTCTACCTTTATACATTAAACCCTTGACCCTAATTCATCAAACCTATACTTTAAACCATAATCTCTTATCACTCAACCCTTAAACCTTAATCCCTTAAGACCTCAGCCCTTAAAACCTAAACCCTTGACCCTTAAACCTTAAAGCCTTAACCCTTCAACTCTAATCCCTTAACCCTCAACCCTCAACCCTAACCCTAAAGCCTCAACCCTCAACCCTTAAACCTTAAACCCTAAACCCTATCCATAAACCCTCTACCCTCGACACTATACCTTAATCCCTAATCCCTCAACCATTAATCCCTTAACCCTTAACCCTTAAACCCTAAACCCTCGACCCTTAGATACCCTTAAGCCCTTAAAACCTATACCCTATACACTTAACCTTGGACACTCAACTTTGAACATTATCCATCAACCTTAAAATTTCTACCCTATACCCTATACCTTGAACCCTATACTTATACCCTAAACCCTCAACCCTCATCCATATGCCTTATACCCTCAACCTTAAACCCATAACCGTACATCTTAGACACTCAACTTTGAACATTATCCCTCAACTATAAACTATAAACTCTCAACCCTCTACCCTATACCCTCAACCATATACTTAAACCCTAATCCCTCAATCCTCAACCCTATACCTTAAACCCTAAAACCTACACCTACAAACCCTCATCCCTATACCCTATAATCTCACCCTTATACCCTAAACCCTGAATATTGTAGCTCAAACCTATACTTAAAACCTAAACTATACTCTCAACCCAAGTCGCCTTATACCTTATACCCTCAATCTATTTTGCAAACCCTAAATTGAATATCCTAAACCCTAATCCCTATACCTTACACACTTAATCTTATACACTCAACAAGATGAACCTTATCCCTCAACTGTAATCCTCAACCCTCTAGCCTCTATCCTCTACCCTTAACCTATTAGTTAAGCCCTAATCACTCAACCCTCAACCCTATACGTTAAACCCTAAACTCAAAAATCTCAACCCTCAACCCTATAACCTATACCCTCAGGTCCTTATATACGCTAAACCCAAAACCCTTACATACATACATACATACATATAAACAAGAATACATATATAAATATGTACATACATACATACATAGATTTAATCATACACACACACACACACATGCATAAATACATACATACATACATACATACATAAATAAATAAATGTACATACATACATACATGTACACACACACACACACATACATACATACATACATACATACATACATACATACATACATACATACAAACATATATACATACATACAAGCATGCATACATACAAACATACAGGCATACATACAACCATACAGACAACCATACGTACAACCATACATACATACATACATACATACATACATACATGCATGCATGCATATATACATACATACATACATACATACATACATACATACATACATACATGCATAAATATATATATACATACACACACACATACATACATGCATGCATACATACGTGCATACATACATACAAGCGTGTATGGATACATACATGATGCAAGTATGCATACATACATAAATACATACATTCATACATACATACATATATACAAGCATACATACATACATACATACAAGCATAAATACATATAGGAATACATACATAAATACATACATAAATACAAATATATATACATACATACATCAAACATACTTGAACATAAAACATTCCAATCTTCACATAATGCAAGTGCATTATAATGTGCTTGTATTATGTCAAGCATGACAAACACACACCAAACTATTGCAAAAACCAAAAAAATGCAAAACAAAACATAACATGAGCGTGTTATAGTGAACTCGTGTTATATTTTTCTTTGGGAATCCCTAAGCCTTAGGCTTGGGATTTGCTTTGAATTTCCAACCCAAAGGCTTGGAGTGCCTTCCTAACATCCAAAGAAATGTTTTTGCATATTCTACAAGATGTTACATAATCTCATTTGTGCTAACCATTAGGTTTGCATGTGTTTCAAGGTCGAACAAATCAAACACCTGGGTAGTGTTAGGCTCTCTATTAGTTATTTAATGATGTAATTTTTTTCACATTTTGACAATTTTAAGCCTTTGATATTTGATTTCTTTTGTTTGTGTGTCTATTTTTTGGTAAAAAATAATGTGGTATTTTTTACTTTACTTTTAACTGTTCATTGAAATTTCAAATAAATTACATTTTTATAAACTACACTCCATTCTACACATATTAAAAAAAATGATTTTCAATTAGTTTTCGAAATTTGTAGGGGTAGCATGGCCAATTTTTTTTTTTTCAGGATGTGTCCACTTTGAAAATTAGTAAAAAAATTAAATATTCATTAAAAAATTATCAGAAAAATTAGGCATAAACTACATGTTGTTAGCTAATTTCTCACCGAAGTGATTTTAAAATACGAAAAAAAAGTTAACCTTTTGAGGGAGCCACAAAAGATGCTATGTTATATGTTTTTGACAAAAAAAACACAATTTCTATGGCTCCCTCTTTTGAACCCCTTAGTCTATACCATTTTCAAAAAATAAAGTAGTTTAGAATGAAGACTCAGAGCACTTGCTGCATTTTTTTTGTTGCATCTTAAAATTTTGAGTGTAACTCTCCTTAATTTCTCATCCAAGGTCACTATTTATTGATTTAAAAAAAAAAGTGGCCACTTAAGATCCATTTTTGCCCCCCCATCTTTTTGTAGTTACCCATCAGTCAATTATCATATTTCAGATATGAAAATTGCAATATCTTCTTCAATACTTTCATTGTGCTGCCTATTTCTAAGTGTTTACTATCTTTATTTAGTTTCTTTTATCCATTTTGGGTGCACTTTTGGTTTGGTGAAACTTGTATGAGTATCACAACCTAGAGTCCTATTGCCAATACTTTAGTGAAACATAGTTTGAGACTCATGACATCCTGTACTAGTACATTTGCCATGAATCTTGAGTTTTCCAACTCTTTCACTCATAGTGTTCACTAGAGTCAACCCATTTTGGACCATATCCCTGATGTATGATTGGACTCATTGACATTCAACCTCGTAAGGGCCAAACCAACTTGTCTCTTGATATTCCTTTCTCAAATAGTGATATAATCAAACATGCACTCAATGGTCCTCTTTACATAGCTAAAAGAATCAATGATAAGCCTACAAATGGGATATTAATTGATCACATGTGTGTAGAGAATGTGATCATTGAGGAACTATCATTTGTGCATGAACTTTACCAAGATTCTTATAAACAATCGAAAGCACGGATCAAAACACAATGGTTTTTCTTTCCCTACAATAGGTTCGATCACTCTTCCTTTAAAATTTGGACCAAAGAAATTAAATGTATCATTCTCCATCATCCCGACGTCAAATCAATTCCATGTTAAGTTAGGCTAACCATGGATATGCTCCATAAATTTCGTCTCATCTGTCATTCACAAATGCTTGAAATTTCCATTTGACAACTAAATTTTTATAGTGCATCATAGTGGATTTAATCCTTCTTCTTCCCATGGGAAATTTTCACTGGATTTCTTTTGGCCCAAACCTATGGAACCTACTACACCTTGTGAGGATTTCCTCTTTAAATCATATCAAAAGTTCAAAGCAAAGTGTATAGTAGAGTTATCCCTTGCCAATATCCTACCTACAATTGAAAGATCTATAGTTGTTCCTCCCACTCCAATTGTTGTGGATGAACCTATTCCCGAACCAAAATATCTCTCGAATAATCAAACTGAGTATGATGTTATTTCACCACCTATATCCTACAAGAGACTAAGAGAAAACCATAAAATTCTAGTTGTGCCTCCTAAAACCAAGAAAATTTATAAACCTAACGAGAAATTGGTTTCCCAACCTGTGGAGGTCCCTTCCATTCCTCCACTGAGGGAAGAAAAGAGATTGATGGTTAACAAAAATTCTTTTCACAACTTAAAATCCATGCAAAAATAAGCGAAAATGCTAAAGAGTATAGGCATAGATGTCATGCTATTGATCATCAATTATAAGAAAATAATAAACCAACTAAAACTAAACATGAGGATTCTCCACCTTCACCAAAACATGAAACTTCTTTATCTCTACCACAACAAAAAAATAACATACAATGGAAATTGTCATTAGACCTCCTATTGTGATTAACTTGGATGATGATGATGAGATTGCTAATATTGATGAAGTGCATAATTATTTGAATTTATTATTTTCCACTTTTAAGAATTTATATGGGGGCAACCATGATGATCCTCCTCATGCGAGTGACCTACCACGTGTTGAACCTAGTGATTGTACTAGTATGACACTTGTCATTGCCCCTTTAGCTAGTTATCTGCCTTTCATATATGATGAGCAAGATTAGGATGCAGGCGACCTGCTTTAGGTTGCCTCACATACTTTCTTTCTTAAATTCTTTATATGTTATTTGTGATTGCATGTATGTAATGTAATCCATCATATTGTGCTACTTGGTGTATCTATATGTTTGTAAGTTTTCTTTGGATGACCCTTGTTACTTTGTTTGTGTAAGGATACAAAGTAATTGAATTTGTCATTATATTCTTCTATTTGTATCTTTATTCAAGTTTATTTATTGTAAAAATTGTCTTTCCTTTTGGGAATGATACAAGGCATTGATAAATCTAAGGCTCTTCCATGCTGACCCAAAAAAAATTCTTTTCTTTTTCTCTCTAAGTGTCATTCTTCCTTCGTGTTCATTGTTCCATGAAGTATTCAAGGGGAATGCTGATAGTTTCAAGCTCTATTATATCACTAGAGCAAAGACATACGTTGACCCCAAGTCCATGGATCCTGGTTATGTGTTATCTTTTGAGATTGCATGTGGGGGAAATCCTTCTTCATGAAGAAACTATTTGGAAACATATCATTGGCATAGGGCTTCCCAAATAAACTATCATTGACCTTTTATCAATTGGAATTTATCATTTTCTAATTTAAAGTGATTTCTCACAACATGGTGTTTAGCAATTCCTATAAAGTGGGGGCATAAATTGGCATTATTTCGTTTTGGCATTTGCACCTCCTAAGGTGAGTTTCATTTTCAGTTTGACATTTTTCTTCACTTTTGTTCACAAGGGTTGAACTTACTGTAGTGTTGGCATAACACATTGATCATTTTATGTCACCTAATCAAAGTTATCAGGGATTATAAATTTTGGTATGGTTGACATATGGGTACACATTTTGTGATGAACTTTCCCATCTGCCACCGTTTTATGGGTACACACCTTATTAGATTAGTGTGTGTTTCTCATTTTTTCCTTGGGGGCTCACCTAGTGTATAGTAGACTACACTGGCCCTTGTGAGTGTATTTTTTAGACAAAAAACTTAGGCTTGATCCATCATTTTGGACAAAAATTTGAGGCTTGCTCCATCCTTTTTCTTTTTGCATTGGCTTTGACATTGCATGCTTATGTATCTTGTCTTGCTACACATATCTTACACACATGTGTGTCCTTTGTGATTCTGTTGGTTTTCCATGGGATCTTGGATCCTGGGGGCTTGATCACCCTCCTTGGTCCTTTGTCATCCTATCTCATTAGAACTTGTGCACTTGGACCCCTCTTGACACATTTATTTATTTGAGTGTGATTCTGAATGTAATTTCATACTCTCACTAAAGTGGGGGCTAAATTTAGTGAAGGGAATTGTATACCTTTACAGTTTCACACTATGTTTGGGTCCCTTAATTTATTGGACTTAATTAAGCTTCTAATTTTCCAAATTATGCATTCCAGAGCCTTATTTTTTTGATTTTCCAAAAGAAGAATTAACATTAAATAAATGCATTTAATAATTAAATCACCATGGAATATGTGTGTCCTAGACTTATGGGCTAGGACCCATTTTCCCATGGGAAAATGGGTCCCCTATCAATTCCAAGACTCATTTTAAAATATGCTTTTGGCAACATTTTAATGATTCAAATTCAACTTACAATTGTCAGCTCTTAGAATCTATTTTTTGGTAAATTGGATAAAAACCTATAAATACACAGTCTTTTTATCATTTGAGATCTAACACTTAGCAGTCAAGCATTAAGGAATTTTTCAAGAGAAAATATTCTTTCCAAGAGCATTCAAGAGAAAATTTATCAGTCGTTTGTTGCATTAATCAAGATCCTAACATCATGTCCAAGTTTATGTGTGTTCATGTCACCTTGTGAAGGCTAATATGCATGTTGATCCTAAAGCATCCAAACATTTCAAGTATCCAAATCAATCAAGAAAATAAAGATCAAGTTCCCTTGGAGAGATGTGTTTGACTTCAGTCCTCTAAGGGAAGCCATTGAAGGGTGGTGAGTTGTAGAAAAAATTCTTCATTCATCATTTCCTTCCTTTTTCATTATCTTTCTATCAAGGTTTAATTACCAAACTAGGGTTTGACTAAGGCAAACCCCCATACAAACAAATACTTTTTTTCTCTTTGTACATGTGTAGATTACAAGTTGATGAAGAATTGAAGAGATCTTGAAGGAACAATTTTGAATTGTCGCACAAGTTGTCATCATTGTTGTCAAGCCATGCAAACTAAGTGGTAGAATTTATTTTTTCACTCCGACAATGGGACTTGTGTCAAACATAATCCAAGATCCAACATCATAGGACTATCAAAATTTAGTTTGGGAGTGCTAACTGAGATCCATTCGCCCATGGGTGAGCTAGTCCCTTAGCGAACCTCAAAAACAAATTTTGGTGATAGGTACATGCCATCAGACCCTTATCAAATCTTCTTGCAAAACATCATTTTTGTTTCTATACATTTTGAAATCTATAATTTAAGTATTAGGTATTGTTGTTCATTTAGTGTGAATGCTTTAAATAATTTTCTTTTATTTCTATATCTTTCCTATTGTCCTAAGGATTGAGATTTGGGTCTGATTGACTCATCGTTGAGGTTGAAAGTCAATCTTTACACCATGTGATGTCTTTCCTAATAAAATCACTAGGGAAATACACCTATTCAGATTCCTAAGTTTTATACACAAATAAAAATTTGGGTATCTCTTTCCCCACATTTAAAAAGAACATCAGACACCATAGTAGCAGAAGCAACACAATTGGTGGTGCACACTGCCATGTTCAATGCAAAAACTATAAAAAGCAACAAAAAGCATATGATGGGTTAGAAGCTAAGCCTATAAAACTATAGAATGAATATAATAAAATAGTTGCTAGGGTTAGAATAGAACAAGTTGCAACTTGATATTAGATTGTAGCTAGGCCATCTCCTTCATCTACATCAGGTGAGTTCTCAGATAAAGATAGGGAAATTTTTTCTTTAAGGATAAAGGAATTGAAAGAGCAACTGAAAGAGAGTAGATAAAATGAAAAGAAGGAAAAGGGAGAGGCTAAGAAAATTTCTAAATAAATTATTGATGAAATGTTAGGTCATAGATTGTCATGTATCTTACACAAAATTGAAGGAGCTTGGATTGCTTTGCTTTTGATGGGTTGCAGAAGGCTTATGCTAAGAATAAGGAAATTGAAAAATAGCTTGCAAGAAGTGTTGAGTAGGTGGAGTCTTAGAGCCACTATTATAAAAGAAATGATGAAGATGAAAAGGTTTGATAGGAGTGCCAGTAAGAACTTGGTACAAGTTCTTGAACAAATTGAATTATTTGGTGAAATTTTTGCTTTTTAGACAAGATTGGATATGCATTTGAAGTCAAAGTTGGAGATGTTTGAAGGCATGGATAAGGGAATGATACCTATATAAAAATGGATGATCCAAAAATAATGAAGCCTTTGGATGTTTGAAAGATGAATTTGTAGGCATCATTCCCTCACTATCATGTTTTCTTTATAAAAATAGTAAGCTGGACTTAGGTGTCCTCAATAACTCAATTGATGGCTTATTTAAATTGGAGAGTAACATATAAAATTTTGTTAAAAAAAGTAGAGCTATTATTGATGCAAGATTTTAATATTTAATGCATACAATGATAAGGTGAAAAATATTTGGGCCTTCAGTTGGCCTTCAAAAGAAGAATAGAGTTCATGGGTAGAGAAGTATGTTGAATAGATATGTCTGATGTTTATTTTTATCTTTTTGATTAGGTAAAGGCTATAAAATGAAATGGCTAGGAAATAATATTGTAGAATTATATTTATATACTGCATAGTGGTCATCATTTTTATAATTTATTGGTGACTGGTTACCAAGGTTTCCCTTACAAAGGCTCACATTAAAATATGTTTCTACACATGTTGCAATATGGTAGCTTAAGTTGGTCGTGTAGTAAGTGGTCTCCACTTCTTTCTATGATTCCACAGGAAGAATTATATTGGTAGCATAAAGGTCCATGGAATTGCAGAAGATGGATAAACATCACAAAATGTTGGCATGTGGCAGATGATCAAGAGAATTCGACAAGTCTGTAGGCTCATTATGGATTGGTTGATGCATGATGTTTTGAATCCTATACAGTATAAACATTGTTCTAGACTTTAGCATTCATATAAATGTGAAGGTGTGGCTTTTCTAATGAATAAATACTATGTTATGCTCTAGATAGAGCCAAATATCAATCTATAATGATTATATTTTTACCTTTATAATGCTTATGTTTTTTACCTTTAAAATATATTGTATTATAATGTGATACATGGTTAAATGTAGTAGTATTACTGATTTATCATATGCTAGATATGTAATCCCTCTATGTGATTGTGCAAACCATTGGTAATTTATGCAATTGATGTAATGAAAAAATTCATATCTTGGTATCTTGGTTTGAATGTGTTGAAGCAAGTGTCTCCTCATACATTGAGATTTGTTACACTTCTTTCATTATTTTTACATATATAAAAACATGCTTTGTGTTAAATCCCCCTTATAATTTGTCATATCATGTGAAGCCCTAGTTGGTATTTGTATGATTGTCACTAGGGTTTTTGATACTCAATTTATGTAATTTTTCCCTTTTTCTTTTATGTATTTTTAGGTTAAAAGTACACAAAAAACCAAAAAAAATCCATCATACAAGGGAGAAACCCCTATTAAATGTAGATGAAGATTACTATTCCATAATGATCTCTCCAACTGTTGGAATATTCATCATTGCTCTTCGAGCAAACATGGTAATTCCTAAAGATAAAATTATAGTTAAAAATATGGTTATCAACAATATTCTAATAGGGAACATTAGAGGCTCTATAAATATTCCGCATACACCCCTTCCAACTATAAACAAGTATTTCATGCAACTGTCCAACCATCCCGCACATATTTTTTCTCCTAATCAATATCCTTGATGGAGTTAGAATTTATTGCGTCTTATGCAAGCTTTGACTGTTGCATGCTATAATTAATATTTTTATGAGAAGTAGTGCAATGATGATGATACCAAATTTCACCTCATTGTGGCTTCTTTGGTGTCATTGATGCAGAGTATCATGATTGCTTTTATGTAAGAGAGTGTTGTCCCTGTGTCAAAGACTTGTAGCTAGTTTCTTATGTAAGAAATTTTTTTATTAGGTGTTAGTGACCTCAAGATTGGATGCACTACAAAATCATTTTTCTTATAGTGTTTATGGTTAAGAACTCCATCTTAGTATGAAAAAATTCATAGTTCACTAATGTATTTTTGTTTCTAATAAATATTGTCATATAAGCCCATATAGAAGTCATGGTACTTTGTATATTCTTTGATAAAAATATATATTTTTGTGGATCACTATAGGTCAGTGGTCACTTGAGGAAACCTTGATTTGATCCATCGACTAGGAGGTACCTACCTCATCCTGATCACAAGGAGAGGTTCACCATGATGTTTGAAATATTCCAAACCAATTTTTTTTTTTGATATTTCAATTAACAGATTTCAAACAATGCACCCGTTAAGGTTAGAAGATAAACCAAAACGTGCAGAAAGCAACTCTAACCAGAATGTACACCAGGATCCCGATGTGGGCAAGGTGTGAGCATTGGTCAGAGGATCTGAATTAAACTGCTTATGCAAAAAGCAACTCTAACCAAGGATGGCGCCGATGATGGCGAGCATATGGTCAGAGGATCTTCTTCTCTAAATACAGAAAGGAACTCAACGTCAAGAATGTGCTTTCCAAACCAAGATGGAATGGGAGCTACCATATGACGGAGATGCTAACTATGCTGAAAGTAAACTCAACACCAAGTATGTGCTACCCAATTCCAGAGTGGAAATGAGGCGACCATATGGCGGAGATATACAGAAATACAATGCAGCTTCAGAATGTAAAGTAAGATTAAGAGAAATGCTGACAGTACTACTGTTCAGCTTACAAAATATCAGAAGATGCCTGCAATAAACAAGATTAGAAGCTCTCCACTGCTGCAATAATAGATATGATCATTCCAAGGTTAATTATGACCTTCCAGATACAACTCTTCACCAAAATACAGATTACTCAAGACTGATATAACAAAACAGCAACGTAATATGCATAACCAGCAACCCTAGAATCCACTAAAATGCTCACAACTCACTCAATACTTGCCAGAATGACATGAGACCTGATGCAAACAAAAGCTATAATGATGGCAATGAGGACTAGACCAAGAAACAGCTAACAAATCGAAGTATTCTTTTTTCTAAACATTTGCCAGGCAGACCAGAATGGTGCGGCCAATAGAGAGAAGCGATTTTGCTTTTAAAAAATAAACACTCAATATTAAAATCTGAATCTTTGCAAGAAGGGTCGCCCCTATCAAGGAAACTCAATGAATCAATACCCAGAACGACTGTATTTTTATTTTCAGATTTATGAGTGAAACTATAGATTCAGCTTGACTTCAACAACTTCAAAATGAGACTGAAATGCAAATCTAGAACTCCAAAAATGCAAGATACTCAACTGAAATGCAAGATAAACCTATTACAAACTATCTCTCAACTAGTTGCTATCTTTCAAGCAAGAAGAAGAGCCAAGCTAGGAGGCATTCATTCCTCGAAGCAATCCCAAAGCCATTCCGGCAGCATAACAATATCATAAAACATCAGATCCTCAAATGAGAACCCAAGGTTGTCTTTTATAAGCTTCTGTGGACCTTCCTGGAAACCCTAACTTCTTTTCCAAAGTCAAAACCCTAATCCCAAGAAATGGCGTCCTTTTCCAAGCATCTTTAATTTTGACTTCATTAAATTTCTCACTTAAATAAATGCGTCCTCCTTAAGGCTTAGTTTTGACTTGATAAATTCAATATAATTTTAATATAACCTCAATGATGGCGCCACCCTTCAAGTCCACCTTTTAAAATAACATTAAGTTATTTGACTAGGCCAAGGTGATAAAATAACATTTAAATTATAATGTTATTTTTAAGTGAAATGAGTTCAACTCTCCAAAATTGCATTCTGAAGCCCGAAACTGAATACGCCACTTGAGACAACTGAAGGGGAAAGTCAACTACCTGAGACCAACCTGGGTACTACCAAAAATAGAATTTACTAAAAATAGTAAATTCCAGAAAATGCTCTGAATGCCAAAATGAACATACTGCTGCGAAGCCCTCTGAAAACCGAGAAGGAATCCGCCATTGAATCCACCATCTCAGAGCCAAGACCTCCTCAAAAATAGGAAACCCTAATTTAACCTTCCGAATAGCCTTTGGGTTTCCAGAAAAAAGGCCAACGGTCATATGCACGATCAGGTTTGAGAAGGGGACATTACAGTCCGCCCTCCCCAAGATTGCTTTTCCTCAAGCAATCGCAAACTAGGATGCTGCAATATCTCATCACTTTCCCAAGTGGCATCCTCCATAGGCAGGTTCTTCCACTTTACCAATTCTCTTATAGTTCTATTCCTCAAGGAACGTTCTTTGACATCAAGTATCTCCTCGGGAACTAGAACCAACTGTCCTTCTTCATCCAACGGTGGCAACTGTGAAGAAGCAACCACATTTTGTCCAAGTGCCTTCTTGAGGTGGGACACGTGGAAGACGTTATGCACTCTGCTATCTGAAGGTAGCTCTAATTCATAAGCTACTGCCCCAACCTTTCTGATGACCCTAAATGGCCCATAGAAGCGAGGTTTGAGCTTCTCAGCTCCACTCTTCTTGAGAGTAGACTGTCTATAAGGTTGTAAACGAAGATAGACCATATCCCCAACCTCAAATGAACGCTCAACACGCCTCTGATCAGCATACAACTTATGCTGATTTTGCGCAACCTGCAAATTATCCTTCAAGGATCTCATTATGTCTTGACTATGCTGCAACAAATCCTTGGCTAAAGGTGCTTTGCTGTCACCAAACACCAAGTCTGCAAAACTGGGTGCTTCATATCCGTAAAGTGCCAAGAAAGGCGACATCTTGATTGACATATGAAAGGTAGAGTTGTAGCAGTACTCGCCTATATGCAGCCACTTAACCCAAGCTTTCTGCTGTTCTGACACATAATTTCTCAAGTAGCCTTCCAACCACTTGTTCACCACTTCTGTCTGCCCATCAGTTTGGGGGTGATAACTCGTGCTTGGAGTGAGCACAGTACCACTCATTCTGAAAACTTCTTGCCAAAAGGTACTTAGGAAATTGCTGTCCCTATCACTTACAATATTCTTTGGCAACCCATGAAGCCTAAACACTTCTCGAAAAAATAAATCTGCAACTTGGGCTGCAGAAAAAGTGCTGGTAATGGCAAAGAAATGAGCAAACTTGGTTAATCTGTCAACTACCACGTAGATGCAATCCTTCCCTTGGGCCTTGGGCAACCCAGTGATGAAATCCATTGAAATGATTTCCCATTTTTGATTGGGAATTGGAAGTGGTTGCAGTAAACCGGCTGGCAATGTATGCTCATTTTTATTTGCTTGACAAACAAGACATTCCTGAATGTAGCGTTGAACCTCTCTCTTCAAACCTTTCCAAGAAAACCTTTCTCGGATCTGCCTATAGGTCTTGAAAAAAGCTTGGTGACCAGCAACTGGAATGTCATGAAAATTCAAAAGAATCTTCTTCTTGAGCTTAGAATCAGCCACCAGAAAGATTCTTCCCTTATACTGAATCAATCCCTCAACCACCTGGTACTTTTCATCATGGAAAGTACCTTCCAGAATGCTAGTTGCAAACTGATTTTTGGCATAATCAGCAAGCAACATGTCCCTCCAATCTGTAGTAAGCTCACACAATGAGCTCAGATGAGGCCTTCTGGAGAGAGCATCGACCACGACATTATTTTTTCCTTTGACATATTCAATGTCAAAGTCGTAAGCTTGAAGCTTACTCACCCATTTCTGTTGCCTCTCATTTAAATCCTTCTGGTGCATAAAATGCTTGAGGCTATTGTGGTCGGTCTTAGCTACGAATTTATTCCCCACCAAGTACTACCTGAACTTGGCTAATGCATGCATAATAGCAAGCATTTCTTTATCATAGATTGAGTATGTCCTCTCCACACTCCGTAACTTTCTACTTTCAAACACGACAGGGTGTTTGTCTTGCATCAGGACAACCCCCACTCCTTCACCTGAAGCATCACATTGCAGCTTGAATGGCTTGGAGAAATCCAGGATAGCCAAGACTGGACATGAACTCATGATCTTCTTGAATTTATCAAACACAATTTGAGCCTTTTCTGACCAAGCAAAGGCTCCCTTTTTGGTGAGATCAGTAAGGGGAGCAACATTCTGTGAATACCCCTTTACGAATCTCCGATAAAATCCACAAAGACCCAGAAAACCTTTCAACTGGGTCAAGCTCTCAGGAGGTGGCCAATCAACTACTGCTTTGATTTTTTCTGGATCCACCTTTACTCCCTCAGCACTGATTATGTGGCCAAGGTACAGTAACTCCACCATTCCAAATTCACATTTGGAAGCTTTGGCAAATAAGCTCTCAGATTCCATGATACTAAGCACATCCTCCAAGTGCTTGAGGTGATCCTCCCAAGTCTTGCTGTAGATCAGAATATCATCAAAAAATATCAGCACAAACCTTCGTAACTGATTCTGAAAGACACGGTTCATGCAAGACTGAAAGGTGGCCAGAGCGTTAGTCAACCCAAATGGCATGGCTAAGAATTCAAAATGTTCATAGTGACATCTGAAAGCTGTCTTTTCCACATCTGATCCCCTCATTCGTATCTGATGGTAACCCGACCTCAGATCAATCTTCGAAAAGAACTTAGCCCCATGTAGCTCATCAATGAGCTCATCTATCCTGGGAATGGGGTATCTATTTTTTATTGTGCTTTGGTTCAAAGCACGATAGTCCACGCACATGCGCATGGTACCATCCTTCTTTTTCACAAGAACCACTGCAGATGCAAAAGGGCTCTTGCTTGGGCGTATGAAACCCATCTCCAAAAGTTCCCGAATATTCTTCTCGATCTCATCCTTTTGTCTCTTCGGATACCGATATGGAGTTGTGATCACCGGTTTAGCTCCTTCTTTGAGCTCTATGATGTGTTCTGAACCTCGATTAGGAGGAGGTCCCGGGGGTAAATCAGCAAACACTTTACTCTTCTTGGTGAGTAAAGACTGAATATCTGGAGGATGCTTTATTTTCGTTTCAGCGGGACTAGCTGGAAGAATCATGCACTTCGCAGCCCACTCCACTTGATCATGACGTATCAACTTCACCATCCTCTTGAATGACACAATCCGAGGGCCACCATTTGACATCCCTCTCAACACCACCTTCTTTCCATCGGATTGAAATTTCAACTCCATAGTTTGCAGATTTAGAGAGATCTCTCCAAGAGATCGCAGCCATTGAATGCCAAGGACAACATCCGTATCTCCAATATTGACCACGTAGAAGTCATCCTTGACTTCGTAATTGCCCAATTGCATTGACATGTTCGGAATCCTCTTGGTGCATGAGATGTGAAACCCATCCGCAACCATAACTTTGAACCCTTCAAAGTCTTCTGTTTGCAATCCTTTCTTTGCCACCACAACTTCATCTATGAAGTTATGTGTTGCTCCAGTGTCAATTAAAGCAACAATACGTTGCCCTTTGATCATCCCACGAACTTTAAAGGACTCATTCTTTTGGAAGCTCAAAAGTTGAGCCAATGTACCACCACTTTCTTTTTCACCTTCAGACTCTTCTGGGGTATTTTCTTCATCGCTGTCCTCAAAATCAGCTTGCTGATCAGAAAAATCAGAATTGCTTTCATCAGCTGTATAGAACTCAATTTGATGAATTTTAGCACCCTTTGGGCACACATGATCTTGGGACCATTTTTCCCTACAACGGAAACATAACCCCTTCCTTCGGAGTTCATTGATAGTCTCTGGATCCAATCTTGAGCCATGGGGTTTCTGTGGTTTAAACTCCTTATGGTGAGGCTTTTGATGAAACTTTTTCCCTCTATCCCCTTTGTGAAAGGCTGGTTTGGAAGGAAACTTTGCTTTGGGAGCAGCCCACTCCATGTTTCTAGCTTTTTTCATTGCTTCTTGTAAGGACGGTGGATCAAAAGCTTTGATCCAACCCTTGAGTGGCTCCATCAATCCTTCAGTGAATAGGATCACTAATCTTCTTTCTGTAATTCCAGTGACCATAACTGAAAGTCTTTGAAACTCAGCTATGTAGGCTTCAACAGTGCCATACTGTCTCAACTGTGCCAACTCCCTAAAATGCACTTCTGGATCCTTCTTCTCGAACCTCTCAATGAGCCTGGTAGTGAACTCCTCATAAGTTGTGATAGACCGATGACCCAGAGTAATTAAGCCATGGTACCACCACTCGTGCGCCACCCCATCAAGGTGTAGCGTAGCGAACTTGATCGCTTCTTCTTCTGCCATAGGTCTGAGAGCTAGATAGTTATCCAGCTTCTGAATCCAAGCTCGGGCTGAACTGGAATCACTCCCGTCAAAGTGTGGAAGTGTCACCTTGTTGACAGCTTGGTACAAGTCTCCTTGATTTGTTGGTCTTCTTTGATCATAGTGTCTCCCTTGTCCTTTGTTTTTCCTTTTATGATCCATGAAATCGTTATAGGACATATCCATCCTGATGTCGGCAGGTAGAGAATCATACTCTGCACGACCCAGTCTCAACTGCTCCACGAATGAAGCATTCTCTTCAGGATCTGGCTGATTGTTTACAGGTGCCAAAAAGGTGGGTTTGAACGGCCTGGAGGAAATGTAAGTGTTGTTTGACACCGTCCGAGCTGCATGCTCATCATGCTGGTTGGAAGCACTATGCTCCCCTCTATGCCCTGAGTTGTTCTGTGGAGTGGTGTTCTGGCCCACTTTCCCCATCATGAAAGATACCATGTCCATCAAGGCATCCATCTTTCTTTCAAATCTCTTTCCTAGACTCATGGATCTTTCTCTCCCATCTCTCCCTTTTCCACTGTCATCTTTGTTGTTGGTAATCCTCTCGTTACCCCCAACTGACCTCTCACCTTCTGCCATGTCTGTTTCCTGAGAAGACTCCCAATGAGCCCTCAAGATTCCTGAAGCTGTCTGACCTTCTGGAGGCTGATAAAGCTGGAATTGTTTTCCAACCTTCTTGTCTTCTCTTGCAAAGTACCTCTTTTCTCTGTCACTCATAGACGGATTGTTCACAGGATGGCAAGATCTTGGCTTTGATACCACTGAAATATTCCAAACCAATTTTTTTTTTGATATTTCAATTAACAGATTTCAAACAATGCACCCGTTAAGGTTAGAAGATAAACCAAAACGTGCAGAAAGCAACTCTAACCAGAATGTACACCAGGATCCCGATGTGGGCAAGGTGTGAGCATTGGTCAGAGGATCTGAATTAAACTGCTTATGCAAAAAGCAACTCTAACCAAGGATGGCGCCGATGATGGCGAGCATATGGTCAGAGGATCTTCTTCTCTAAATACAGAAAGGAACTCAATGTCAAGAATGTGCTTTCCAAACCAAGATGGAATGGGAGCTACCATATGACGGAGATGCTAACTATGCTGAAAGTAAACTCAACACCAAGTATGTGCTACCCAATTCCAGAGTGGAAATGAGGCGACCATATGGCGGAGATATACAGAAATACAATGCAGCTTCAGAATGTAAAGTAAGATTAAGAGAAATGCTGACAGTACTACTGTTCAGCTTACAAAATATCAGAAGATGCCTGCAATAAACAAGATTAGAAGCTCTCCACTGCTGCAATAATAGATATGATCATTCCAAGGTTAATTATGACCTTCCAGATACAACTCTTCACCAAAATACAGATTACTCAAGACTGATATAACAAAACAGCAACGTAATATGCATAACCAGCAACCCTAGAATCCACTAAAATGCTCACAACTCACTCAATACTTGCCAGAATGACATGAGACCTGATGCAAACGAAAGCTATAATGATGGCAATGAGGACTAGACCAAGAAACAACTAACAAATCGAAGTATTCTTTTTTCTAAACATTTGCCAGGCAGACCAGAATGGTGCGGCCAATAGAGAGAAGCGATTTTGCTTTTAAAAAATAAACACTCAATATTAAAATCTGAATCTTTGCAAGAAGGGTCGCCCCTATCAAGGAAACTCAATGAATCAATACCCAGAACGACTGTATTTTTATTTTCAGATTTATGAGTGAAACTACAGATTCAGCTTGACTTCAGCAACTTCAAAATGAGACTGAAATGCAAATCTAGAACTCCAAAAATGCAAGATACTCAACTGAAATGCAAGATAAACCTATTACAAACTATCTCTCAACTAGTTGCTATCTTTCAAGCAAGAAGAAGAGCCAAGCTAGGAGGCATTCATTCCTCGAAGCAATCCCAAAGCCATTCCGGCAGCATAACAATATCATAAAACATCAGATCCTCAAATGAGAACCCAAGGCTGTCTTTTATAAGCTTCTGTGGACCTTCCTGGAAACCCTAACTTCTTTTCCAAAGTCAAAACCCTAATCCCAAGAAATGGCGTCCTTTTCCAAGCATCTTTAATTTTGACTTCATTAAATTTCTCACTTAAATAAATGCGTCCTCCTTAAGGCTTAGTTTTGACTTGATAAATTCAATATAATTTTAATATAACCTCAATGATGGCGCCACCCTTCAAGTCCACCTTTTAAAATAACATTAAGTTATTTGACTAGGCCAAGGTGATAAAATAACATTTAAATTATAATGTTATTTTTAAGTGAAATGAGTTCAACTCTCCAAAATTGCATTCTGAAGCCCGAAACTGAATACGCCACTTGAGACAACTGAAGGGGAAAGTCAACTACCTGAGACCAACCTGGGTACTGCCAAAAATAGAATTTACTAAAAATAGTAAATTCTAGAAAATGCTCTGAATGCCGAAATGAACATACTGCTGCGAAGCCCTCTGAAAACCGAGAAGGAATCCGCCATTGAATCCACCATCTCAGAGCCAAGACCTCCTCAAAAATAGGAAACCCTAATTTAACCTTCCGACTAGCCTTCGGGTTTCCAGAAAAAAGGCCAACGGTCATATGCACGATCAGGTTTGAGAAGGGGACATTAAAATTTTTCTAGGTAAGGAACATATACATCGCTCAAGCAAGGCATTTAGGCATTAAACCTCTTTACTGTGAGGTTGAGGCCTATCTATACCCCCCCATCCATCCTATTGGCTTCCTTGACTTCCTATAGTTATTCGAGTTCCTTGACTGACCGATTGCCCTCGAGCCCTCTCCCTATGGAATAATTGTTGGAACTTCATGTTTCCATCATCAAAATATTTGAGGGGTTAAATTTTCTCTTGTATCTAGAGCACAAAAAAACACTTCCCATGCTAGAATTTGTTGGTTATCCTTGTCTGATTATGAATTGAGTGTTTTCTACTAGTTTGACATTTAAATGGGAACTTTTAGTGCTACAAAAGAAATTTAATTTGGATTCTTGAAGTTGTTTATGGAAAAGTAATCCTTGATATTTCAAATGTACATATGTATTGTGTGAGTGAAATCAAATAATAGGAAAAAATAACTCTAATTTCCAATAAAAATGCTAAAAAATAGACTTAAGACACTTCATGTGAAAATTTGAATCAGTTATCTACACACTTTGAAAAATAGTAGGAATTAAATTTGTAGAAAACTAAATGTAATTTATGGGATATATTTTTTAAAATTATCAAAATAATTTAATGATAATTAGTTATTTAAACTAGGCACTACTATAATTTAAAAAAATGGGTATCATTTCGATCAACGTAAGTATGATATTTGTTTTAATCTTTAGATATACGTAAATGAAACATGCTCAAGTGTGATGTATATATATATTGTTAGTCAATAATTAGTTATAGATTTTTATTGCATCTTTTCAAAAATATAAAAATGAATTTTCTAGCCAATTGAACCTAGCCAAAAAATATGAATTTCATGTTTTTTAGACCTATAGCCAACAAAACATAGACTGTAATGCATCTTTCAAATTTGAAAAAGGTTAAATATTTTGAAAGTTATGGATGTTTTTTCAATCACCATGTCTATCAAATAACAATTAAAGTGTACATGTACTATTATTTAATAGTACCTTTTTAAATTGAAATTAGGAATTATATAATGTTTCTAGAATCTTGAGAGATTCTTGGATATATCCATTTCATTTTATTAAATGTAGATAAAAAAATTTGTCAACATCAAGGGTGAAATCGAAGAAAATTTGTGAAAGCATCCTATCTTGTCATTTATGAGGAAAATGCAATATTAGATTCTCAAGCCTAATTCTCATGCAATTTGGTGGGAGGATTTTGAAACCAAAATAAATATCTATTTGTTTCCCCATACAATTCTATTTAAGGGTAAAATAATAAAAAGATTTCCAAAACAATAATTTATTTTATTTTATAATAGATATTTATTTTAAGAATGGATATCCATTTTATTTTTGAAGTTTACCAAACTAAAAATAGTTGAACATGAATTCAAAAATGGTTTCATGATTTTGGCTAACACTTTTATAATCTTGCACTCATCCTAGCATCAAGACATTAATTTTTTCTTCAAACATTAAATATCTATATTAATTTGAACTCTAAAGGGACTATGATGTTTGGAAACTTGTACAAGTTTGTGTGGTGTCAAGTTCTAAGTTGATTTATTAAAATATTTGAATTATTTGAAGATTTATTGGTACTGTATTTCATGAAATATAATCTACGCATGATTATCTTTAACTATATACCTACCTATGGAAGAAAAAACTATGTAGTTTCTATCTATAACTAGGCACTTTTTACTTTCTAAATAAAGAAATTATCAACTAGGTTCTAACATTCCATGGGTTGCCAAACCACATTTTCTCATTCTCACTCTATTTAATTTTTTTTTTTCTAAAATCTAGGCCTAGGTGTTAACATTACAATAGAAAAAGATGGGGATCTCTAACACATAGAAAAGGTCACCTCTATGTGAAAAATCAATAGGCCATCACATTAGGCCATGTTCCTTCTTTGTAACATTGCTTGTGAAAAATGATTTAAGGCTCATTATTTAAAATAATATTAAAGCTATAAGTATATGGTTTCCACCATGACTAGTCACATGTGATCCTTGGAAAGAAGGTTGTGTTGCGCATAATCTTATTGAGGTAGCCATGCATTTGACGATTTCTCAAAATTAAAGCATCAATAAGATCGTATTCTATAAAAGAACCAATGTTAACATGAGAAACTCCTTACTCATCACCAAGAGGAAGCCTTACATTCATGAATCCTTCACAATACTATAAATCTCAATCATTCCATTGATAATTTTCCCTAAAAAAATTAAATCCCTCTTTCATTAGGTAATCCAAATAAGAATTTTGGGTCGATTATTTTGATACCACTCTAGTAAGATAAGAGGCCATAAATTAACACATGTAATAAGTAATATATTCTATATATGAAAGTGATGGGCTGAAATACATAGAAAAATAAAGTGGCTTATATAAGTCTTTTTGCATTTTCTCATGTCTACAAATATTATTACATATCAAACTATTGAAAGCACTTACCAAAACCCTAACTTCGTAATTATCAACCTAATTATTTGTTGAAGGCTTTGAGTATGGAGACAAAGCTCCTCATGTTTCTTTCACTAACTTGGAAATTATTGTTAGTCAACATGCTACTTATCTTTGTGACATTAGATTTGATTTGTGCTCTTTCTTCTCCTGCCATTACATCTCTAATTGCTTTACTAATATCATCCTTAGTGAAAGATCCATCGTCTTCATTTCTTCTCACTTCCACTCCCACCTTAAGCTCTAGTGCAAGCTTTGCATTTAACTCTTGATCAAATTGCATCGGAAGAGTTATGAGTGGCACTCCAAACCTTAACCCTTCTAATGTTGAATTCCACCCACAATGAGTGAGAAAAGCACCTATAGAAAGATGATTCAAAATGTGTAACTGTGGAGCCCACTTTGTCACCACCAATCCCTTTTCCTATAAAATAATTTATAAAATTAGAAGTGGTTTTCGAATACAACACGTAAAATTTCATATTATGTATAAAAGGAGTAGATTTTACGCCTAACATACCTCGATCTGATCTTGGAAGCCTTTCAGCGAGTCTTTTCCGGCAGGTAGAACCCACAGGAACGACACGCTGCTATCCTGCAGACCCATTGCAATTGCGACTAGCTGTTGTTGGGTGAGAATGTACTCGCTGCCAAAAGACACCACCACCACCGAACCAGCAGGTTGCCTGTCGAGCCACTGCAAGCAAATGTCATCCGTGGGGAGTGGCGGGAGTTTGGGCATGAGTATTCCAACAGGGATCACTGGCCGCTTCCTGAGGCTCTGCAAATACTCCACGTACACTCCTTCCAACTCCAAACAAGTATTGCATGCGACTACACAACTCTCCCGCACGCAGATGCTGGCGCGGTCGGCCAAGCTAAGCCCATCTGCATGCTTCTGATGTAGCTCCACGGCCCTCCGCGCTTCGAACAACTGGCGCTGAGTAAATTGTGAAGGGAATCCGGGCGGCGACGCGATCAGATCCTGAGCTGTTGGGTTTTCCGGTGCGATGTCCAGTTGCCCTTCCATAAAGCTGAAGTTGGTCAGTCCCATTACGATGAAGAATATGGTGGGAATGGGAGTGGGCAGCTTGGCAGCAACACGAGGAGCCCAGTGCTGCGCAAAATCGTGGATCACCAAGTCCGGTGATAGCTGTTGCAGCAGCTCTTCGAAGGGCTTCTCCAAAAGGTCCATGGCGGCTTTCAGTAAAGGTAGCAGTCGTGGCGCTTCTCCTCTCTTGGCAGCATCTGCGGAAGACTCTACGCCTCTTGGCAGCCCCTCCACGGTAGGCATCGCCAGTTCCACCAGATCTATCCCTGGTGCATCGCAGACTTGCGGTTTAATCCGTTTAATATTCATCGGGGTTGAGACGAAGAAAATTTTAAGACCATGAGTGGCCAGGCTTTTGGCAAGCTCAAGGAAGGGTGTTATGTGACCGTGGGCAAGCCACGGAATGATCACCACACGAAGCTCTCTCTGTCTTTCCTCCGCCATTGTTGATGTAGCTCAGGTTTCATCTAACACACTACTTTCAGCGTCCCATGCGTTCTTATTGACAATTTTCCCTGACTGTATGGTTCGAATAATTAATAAATTTGGTCATATGCATCTGACTGTTAAGTATACGCCGTGGTACGTCAGACTGTTTTCTTTTTATGAAGAACCCATTAAGTCCATGCTGGTGGGCCTGTTACATTATTTTTGTTTATTGGGTACAAACTAACTTAGGGTCCAATAATGGTGTATCTTAATTGCATATGACAGCTTACTTAAATTTTTTTTATAGTAGAGTACTTAAAGGGATGTAGACAATTTAAATGTTCTTTTAATATGATATATTTTAGTGTATTTGGACATTCTAGAGAGTTGAGTTTATATAATATAGTAATAATTTGACTTAATTTAAGATATTTTTATAATATAATTGTTAAAGAATAAATTTTAATTCACATGATTATAATTCATAGCATGAATCTAAGTACTTCTAGAACATTATTATTAGTAGAATAACAATGCAAGTACAAACATGTCTTAAAGGATGTAATGTTATTGTACATAAAGAAATTCTATCCATCCATATTAATGTAAAGAAAAATGCATTCTTGATTTCTTGTTCTATAAAGAAATTATTTGAATTGGTCTACAATTTCACTATATAGAAACGGTCAGAGAAAATTATATTTCATTTTTGTGAATGAATAAATAATTGATAGATTTTTGGCATTAATGGAAGATTTTTGACAATGTTGAATTTAATAGCATGAATGGTTGTAAACTTAAATATAAAATGATTGCATTTTGGAACATATTGTACCAAATTATTGAAAGCATCAAGAAGAAGTGAAACCCTAGGGAATTGCAAAGTGCAATAGTCTATAATTATTATCTACACTAGATAGATGATTTATTGTGTGGCTATGGTAACAAGAAAAATTTAAAGCCATGCTTGTGGAAATGTTTAAATGTAGTGCCCAAGTTGGCTAGTGGATTTTGATGAACTTATGGTTTAAGTGGGAGGAATACGCTATTTTTTAGCACATGGAATCATTTGTGGATTTAGGCACCAAATTTTGGGTCATTTCACCTTATGGATTCCTAATTACCATTTGATGGATTCAGTTATTGCTTCTCTTATTTATTGGGTGCTTCAAATGGAGGCTTTGATAGTGAGTTTTGCAGATACTATTATGATACAAAAAATACCCTTGATATCTTGTTGGTGGTATAAGCCTATAAAATATTGGTGTGAATGGGGTATATTGCCTAACTAGTTCACCTAGTACTTAGGTCCTATTCACACATGTTCATGTTAAATTTACTTAAGTGTCTAGGAATATTTTTAGAAGAATTTAGATCTTATCTTATCTTATCTCTAATTGTCTCATGGTATAGGATTAAGATACTTGTCGTGATCTTGCCTCGTACTACCTCTCAACCTTGCCTATATAAGCAAGGCCTCATATACATTATGTAATGTAGGGGAAGTACTATCATTGACCTATTATTGATCATTTTACATTATTGCATCCATAATCAAGCAATTTGTAGTGTCCAAAATTGCATATCCTTGCAATTTCACATTGCATGATTTGCTCCCTTTAACCCTTGATATTAAATCTTTTAATTCTGAAATGTTAGCACCCAAATTATCCATTTTTTCTAATTTCATCATGTTCACAATTCTCCAAGTCTAGAAATTTTTTGATGTGCTCTATGTGGACATTTATGCAACACGCTAAGGTCTTGTGAAAATTTGTGACTCAAGTGGTTGTAGGAGCATTACCTTCCTATGGATTTTTTTAGTGTAATACTCTTGCATGTAGCCACATTGAACAAAATCAACTTGGATTACTATTGAAGAAAAGAAGGTTGTTTTTTCATTCTCTGTGTCTCTTTATACTCTGATGATTGTTGAAGAAGCTCCTTCATTTTATAGCACGATATTCTTCACTCTACATTTTATTCTCTTAAGAATTTTTCACCACCATCTTCATAGAAATGTGTAGAACAACAATCTTGAGAAATGTATTTTATCTTGGAGGTTTTTCAAAAATCTTCAAGGTCATTCTGTTTCATTTTGTTGTTCCCTTTTCTTCTTGCATCTTTCATTTTTATGCTGGCATTTGATAGTCTTAGGTGTTAGCATATTGTTATTAAATAATTCATATTACAAGTTGTAGAATTTTTATTTTGAAGTTATCATACTTGCACTTCTTCCAATCTTGTTTGAGAAATCATGGCTACCATGGAGGTAGAAATACCAAAATAAGGGTTTAACAAAGGTAAGTCCCTTAACAAACAATCAAAAAAAATTCTCTTTCTTTTACATGTGCAAGTTTTGATCCTTTAAGGAAACAAGCTCAATTTTATTGTATCTTTGAAATTCATTTTTCAATTATTTTTTATTTAAATAGTTAATTTTGTTAATTTTGATAGATAAATTATTTCTTGAACGTATTTTTTTGTTTATGTTTATATGTGTGTAGGAATAGTTTTTGTATGATCTGAGCTTTTTATTCCACATTTATGTTGGATGACAATGTGACATGAGGTTGTCTACACTACACTTGGTGTCCATGCCCAAGACTTCCTAGAAGGTACAAAATATTTTTCAAGATCAATACTTTATGTTTCTACATGAGTTAAGTTGTAATTTCTATTGTACAAAGATATACTTTTTCCAGTTCATTATAGCTAGATACTTCATTTTATAATAGAGTATTGTATACTTTTATTTCCAATTATAAGAAATTGTATAAGGATAATCAAAATAATCTTTTGAGTTGTCGATTCATCCTAATATAATATGTGAAAAATCAAGCTCAAAAGATTTGAGTACTTTTTGTTAGATTATATTTTTCATATACTACACAATCTATCCTCTTTCTTAGCTCTCTTATGGAAGGTTATCTTTGGTTTTGTATGTGATCCTATGGTATTAGAGCTCATTATCAACTCTTAGATAAAAGAATTACATTCTAAAAGTGTATTATTACCATTGATACTATTGGTGTTTTCAAGAACAGATATACAAAAAGAAAACATTTAGAAAATGCAACATATGAGACAATGAACAACACGAGGTACCCTGGGAAAACCCTCCGACCTGAGGGGAAAAACCCATCAATATATATATCGCTTATATAATGAAGGAATAAGAGCAAAAATCTGCTTACAACACAGGCCCAACTCATGGCCAAATTTGATACAATGAAAATTAGCACCTCTCCTAGATGCAAAGGTACAATGAAATGGTCCTCCTTGAAATCGGCCTGCAGCTACAGTAAGATCTGCAACTACATGATGAGGATCTACTTCCACAATATGAGGTGATCCCACAATAGCGGTTTACAATTTTTGGCCAAACTGGACACTGAAATTATTATTTTTAACTAAATCTTCACATTCGGGCACCTATAGCGGCTAAACCGTGAGGAATTTGAAGATGATGCAAACTAGAGTCTCATCACATTATGTCTGTAGATTCTAAAAATATTTTTTTCAAAATTTTTGGAATAAGATTGCACTTCTTTTTTCATCTCCCACAAAACTGATTTTTTTTCAGAAAACAACATTTTAAAAAAGTGACGCTCACCGTATACAACATATTTTTTTTTTTTATGAAGGATAAAATTATAATTTTTTCGAATTTAGATTTATAACTACGATATCTAGCACTTTCATTTGGTCTCATAGTTTTTTATTGAATATTTTTTCCTTAATAGAGTTTCAAAGTCAAACCAATTGCAATTCAGACATAGGCGGACTGTATACAACATAAATTTTTATGTATGTATCGAAATTCAATTTTTTTTTTTTTAATGGATCAAGGACATCAATACCCAACACGAACATATTCTAAAAAAAAATATTTTGAATATTTGATATTTTTACATATGTGCAAAACAAAGAGCTTGATTTTCGGTGAAAAACCTATGTTTAATAAAACTAAAAAAACACATACATAATAAAACCAAAACATATTAAAATTATATTTGTGGGATCATAGCTCATTTAGAGGACTATCATAATCATTTGAAATAAATTTTAAATGAATTCATTTGATCCCCCAAAAGGTAAATCAAAAGTAATTTTTTATCGGCATTTTGATAGGTGTAAGGAGACTCATTTATAGGTATGGTTTAAAACTAGCGAGGTTCTATCCAAGGGGGTTTGATCTAAGGTGGTTTGATCAAAACCTCTTCAATTGGAATCCTTAAAATGGAAATTTTAAAGGCTTAAATCATTATATTTTCTAAAAATATGTGATTTTAGCAAAAATCAGTTCCTCTTAGAAATTGTAAACCAGCTTTGTGGGATCACCCTATGATTTGATGATCTGCTGCCTCAGTATGATTTGCTGCCCAAGAGAAAACTTCTTCAAGGAGTGTGAATTATCCTTAATCTCTTTCTTTGTCCAATGATCAAAACATGACCTTGTATTTATACAAAATATGGTGACCCTTGAAGTAGGTCGGCCTCATAAAGAATTTACCAATAATAAGATAGGTCAACCAGCATAAAGAAGAACAATACAATAAGTGGTGCAAATTCCAAGGAGGTCAGCCCAAGAGAAGTAATATTAATCCTTTTGTGAAGCACCTCTTCACATTGAGCTATCACATATAAATGAATAGCTGAGAGGCTACATGAATTTATATATTCACTTGTGGCTGGAAATATGAGCCCGAAGTTGCTATAACATCAACACTCCCTCTTAGCTAGGGATAATTTCTTCTAGCTATATAAGACATGTCACCTCATTGGGAGAGAATATCACCTCATCATTATATCAACCACCATGGATGCACCCATGTGTGGACAAGAAGGAACTTATCACCTCATCTTGAAAGCATATCACCTCATCGTGAAAGAAAATAAGATATAACCTCATCGTGATATCAGATATAACCTCATCGTGATATCAGATATCACCTCATCGTGATATCAACCATCATGGATACCTCCATAGATGGTATGTACAAGTTCTCATCACTCAACCTGATGTTGTCACCTCACTGTGACTTTCACCATGGCTCTCCTAGAGGGTGAAACACAAGTACAAAAAAAATCATCACAGACTCCCTCACGTGATGTTGTCATGGAGTCACACACATGACATCCACCATGGATCTCCCAGAGGGTGGAACAATGGATTTCACCTCAAACTTATCTTGTAGAGAAGAATGCATTAACAAGGGATTTCACCTCAAACTTCTCCTAAGAGAAAAACTTATTAACAAGGGATTTCACCTCAAACTTCTCCTAAGAGAAGAACTCATTAAAGAGGATCGCTAATACTGAGACTCCTTCTCAGTCAAGGCTACGTTCTCCACCATATTAACATTTTCTCGAAAGTACACAAACTTTATCCTAGAGAGGGGATTGGTGAGAATGTCTATTGTCTGCTCATCAGTGTTGATACCTCAATTGTATAGCTTTCCTCAATACCATATCTTTGATATAATGGTACTTGATCTCAACATGCTTTGTTCTATCATGAAACACAAGATTGACATAAAGCTTCACACAACTCTGGTTATCACAATGAATGATGGTAGGCTCCATTGATTATCCAAAAAATCCTGCTAGGAGCTTACGAAACCACACTGCTTCATGAGCTGCCATACAAGCTGCAATGTAATCTACCTTGACTATACTCAATGCCACTGAAGACTGCTTCCTACTGCACTAGGATATCATAGAAGATCCCAAATTGAAGCAACAACTAGTGGTACTCTTCTGATCTGAGACACACCCTGCCCAATCAGAATCAGTAAAGCCATGCAGCTCCAAATCCACACCTGTAGAATACCTCAATCCATATCCAACTATGCCATGCAAGTATCTTAGGATATGTTTAGCTGCAACAAGATGTATTTTCCTTGGTTCACACATAAACTAGATAAGTGCACTCACTTTGAGTCAGCATCATTCTTGGAGAAGCCCAAGGTCAACAAGTATTGATCAAACCTCGAGGATCTGGAACACCACTTTTGATTCAGTAGACTCCCTCTAAATCTCTAAGAATTTACATCAACCTCCTGACCTCCTAGCTCAAGGTTACTTTTGATGAATTTCCAGAGTCCCTTTGAAGGTTAATTCTTCCTCTTCGAAGAAGTTGATCATAATGACAGCCTGAAAGGTAATTTTATCTTCAAGATATATCTCTAGCCATCAATATAGTCCCATGACTGCAAGCTGTGACTCCAAGCTTGATCATCTCTTCATTCGGTATGATTTCCACACAAGATGTCTTAAGCTTTTCTATGCAATCTCTCATTACCATATTGCTCCTTGATCCGTCCTGAAGGCATCAAGAAGAGAGATTATTAATAGTTCATAGAATTATCTTGAAGAGAAATACCAATGTAAGATTTACTATTGCATGAATTAATAACTATATAAGAATTCATGAACATTAACATTTTTCAACCATGCAATACTTATCTTAATGAAGTGAAAATCCAGTACAAAGAGATTGAGGGATCGATCGATCACAATATATGCTCTCCCCGCCCTTTACAGTGGTGTCAATCGCTAATGCAACCTCTTGACTTCAATTGTAACTGATCACACAACTATCTTGAAACATTGTGAAGGATCATCATCTAGTTTGCATAAAATCGATGATCAGACAACAACAAAAAAAATCATTATCTTATCTTATCTTATCTTATCCTATCCCAGTGATCTTTTCTAACATACATAATTCAAATAAATTAATTCAGACCTGCACAACCTAGATTTCAAAAGTATAACCAAAAGAAGAATACTTATCTCTTTCTGTCTTCACATTGTATAGAAAATTATTTCTCCTTTCAAGGGCTCAAAATCAGAGTAACTTCTAGCTCTCAAGACATATTAAAAAAACTTTTCTTGATATTGATTCTAAATATCCGGATCCAACCCAGGTTACCTCTGTAACAGTCCCGTAATGACATAAAGAAATGTCATTGATACATCTCCTATAAACCCCGTCATAGAGAAGCTTTGTTGTAGATGATTGCTTTTATCAGAGGGGACAATAGTCGAGATGTTTTGACTTGTTCTCTCTGACTTTGTATTAAATCCTGGTTTATTCCTCTGGATGACGCATCCAATTAGTGATGAGACTCGATGCAACCTGGAGAAACATCTCTAAGTGGTATGTTGCTTGAGTTGACCCAAAAAGTACCCCCATGAGTGAGATTGATATGCCTCAGGTAAGACTTTGATATCATGTGTCTAATGTGACACCAAAGATGCAGATTGCTTGACGCTCAAGCTATCTCAATGGCTCTCCTTCAAATTGTAAATTGAAAAGACTACCACGTTATTAGTTCCTACTCCTAATAGAATTATCTTCCATGAATCCTTCATTCTTAATTCGACTTGATTCTTCTGGTGTGCATTCTGCCATGTCTGTTTGGATCTTTACTAAGCCCGCTCTGATACCATGTTAGTATTTTTGAGAAAAGATATACAGAAAGAAAAAATTCAGAAAATGCAACATATGAGACAATGAACAACACGAGCTACCTTGGGAAAACCCTCTGACCTGAGGGGAAAAAACCAACAATATATATATCACTTATATAATGAAGGAATAAGAGCAGAAATCTACTTACAACATAGGCCCAACTCATGGCCAAATTTGATACAATGAAAATTAGCACCTCTCCTAGATGTAAAGGTACAATGAAATGGTTCTCCTTGAAATCAGCCTGTAGCTACAGTAAGATCTGCAACTACATGATGATGATCTACTGCCATAGTATGATTTGATGATCTGCTGCCACATAATGATGATTTGCTGCCACATAATGATGATCCGCTACCACCTAATGATGATCTACTGCCTTAGTATGATTTTCTGCCTTAGAGCGAACTTCTTCAAGGAGTGCAAATTATCCTTAATCTCTTTCGTCATCCAATGATCAAAACATGACCTTGTATTTATACAAAATATGGTGACCCTTGAAGTAGGTCGGCCTCATAAAGAATTTACCAATAATAAGATAGGTCAACCACCATAAAGAAGAACAATATAATAAGTGGTGCAAATTCCAAGGAGGTCAGCCCAAGAGAAGTAATATTAATCCTTTTGTGAAGCGCCTCTTCACATTGAGCTATCACATATAAATGAATAGCCGAGAGGCTACATGAATTTATATATTCACTTGTGGCTAGAAGTATGAGCCCGAAGGTGATATAACATCAACAAATACTAAATAATACATTGATTATCTTTGGAATGTGGGGTTTTTCTGTTGAAAGGATTTTCCCCATGTAAATCACTATATTATCCAATATATTTATTTTGTGCCTATATCATTATAGCTATATTGTTAGTCTGTGTTTTCTCATATACTTCCTCCCATAGATTAGTTTAGGAGGTTTATTTGACACCTCTACTTTCTTGCACTTGTAAGTGTGCTTAACTTACATAATGTTTGACTATCAAATTTTATATGGAAACCCTTCATAAAATTCTATTGCATCATTCTCTCTTTGCACCTACATCTATATATCCATAAAATTTATGTCTATAACATGCATGTGATATCTTCTATCAACAACACTTTCTCTAGCTTACACTATTTCCATGTTCTATTCATTCCTCTACTTTTTTGACTTCACCTTTTTAATTCTTTAATTGACTCACACTTAAATGATGGCCTTCCATTATTACAATCTATTATGCCTAAAGTATAAGCAAGTCACTTTGTACGCAACAAATCATTTCATGTAAGGATAAATCATTCCATAGAAAATAATCTAATGCACTTCTCAATGAGTGAAATCTTCCCCTTAAAATCTATTTGATGAAAAATATTTATCTTGGCTAATATGAGAATTTTTTGAAAGGTATCATCATTGGAATGGTATATTGAAATTTCAAACTATAATATGTAGCTATCTATAGTTCCTCTTATAAATATATCCACTATATGAGTCAAAACTATATTCAACCATTACAACAATGTGAATATATTCATGTACTCCACTTCACCTTGGTACTCTATTTATCTTTGTTCCAACCTTGGCACAAGACAATTAGTGATTTGATCTAGTAGTTTATCTAATACTTATTTCTATAGTAGTTTATAATGTTCCTTCTCACACCATTATTTTATTTTGTCACCTACAAGGATCTCTTTTTGAATGATTTTTTCAAGCTTCTATGTCCACCAACAATGGATATCTATGATAATGATCTGCCAAACCATGCTTGTAAAGAAGTGCATACATTCTAATAGGTTCCTAAAAATAATAATATGTTAGAAATATTATATTTAGATGCAAATCCCAATGGATAATTAGTTAAAAATTCTATCATACTCACATATTTCTATGTTTTGTATGAAACATGTTGATTCCTTCAGCCTTAGCTTTTTTGATGTATTTCTTATAATGAGTCTTAATTACCCATGCATAATGAGTAATCACATAAAATATTTAAACATTTTTATATTTCTCTGTATAACTATGTTTTGTTTAGTGTATGTGTTTAATATAGTATTAAGGGTACTTATAGGCATGTCTCACCTAACACCACCTAATATATGTGGTGCAAGAGTACCTAGGCAAATACTAGGCAATAGGAAGTCTAGACTACATTTTTGTTTTTGTGATTTTATATAAGGTCATGTTGACCATGGAGGTTGAACTAGGAGGGTTTAGTAAGGATTTGATCAGGGGAGGAGTTGACTCATGCTTCCTAGTTGTCTAGGATTAGTAATAATTGACAAAGGTGGCAAAATGGGACATTTTGCACCTTTTGCCACTTCATCATGGAAATGTCCGACCCAAGGGATTGGTAACTACCTTGGGAAGGAGATAAAAGGCATGGCTCAAGCTGAGAGTAGGTTGGAAGGTTTTTTAATTGGAAATGTTATCAATGTTAATGGTGGATAGAGAGAGATATAACTGAATTTGTCTATTTTGCTTTGTGTTTTTGAGTAATCAAGAGCGAGCATGGCCCTGTAGCATGCTGTAGATGGTAGTATAGAGTGTTATTTTCATTTGTGTGGCAGTTGATAGTCGTGTGTTCAATTTGCAGGTGTGCTAGTATAGTGTTTTGTTTTCTTTAAAAATTCTATCTTGACTGGTAGACCGATAGAGATGGAGTTCTAGACTGTGTTTCCCCTATACCTGGTGTATGGAGTCTTGGGAGCAGAGGCTAGACTCCATGCTTGTACATAAGGTAGGCTTAGGAGTCATTGGAGGTCAGGAAACCATGGGCAAAGACTGTTCCTAGGCGAGCTTGGCAGTGCCCGGCTAGGACAGTCAAGAAAAACCAAAGTGCAAAGCACTAAGGTTGCAGGGGTGTCAATTCCCTGGAAAACCAAGGTGTGTGGTGGCTACAAGAGACCCTGCAGAGGCTTGGCAAGAAGCATGGAGCTTTGACAGACCGTAAGGAGGAAGCAACAGTTGTCTGTCCTCAGAGAAGGTCACAAAATGGCTCAAAACAAGCCTAATGTGGAAAAATGCTTGGTTAGGCCAGAGTACAGATAGTACAGGAACCAAACCCCAAAAATCATTGAAGTGTGGGCATAGAAAGCACAAACCACAAGAAAAGATCCGGGGTCATTTGGAGAGGTTTGGAGCAATTTCCACTTTTCTCGGGTTAGGGGGCTGTAGGGCTTGTAGCCTTCTTAACCCTAGGAGAGGGTTCGATGAGAGCGATGGAGAATTGGAGATTGGTGGATAGTCAAGGACCCTAGGGGAATGGTCTGGAAGCCATGGAAGACATCACACACCCCTGCAATGAAGTAATGGAGATTGGAGGTTTAGCTAGTCTTTAGGAAGATTAAGGGTTAGGGAGAGAATGGAAAAGAAAGCACCAAGATTGGCTTGGTTAGAGAATTGGAGATGATAGTAGGGTTGGCCAGGATAACCAGGGTGCCTAACCAGCATTAGGGCCATAGGTTAAGGTGGTGTACAGTGACACCATAGGGGATTTCCAAGGTGAGACCCAGAGCATGGAACAGTGACTGTTCCATACCAACCCTACCCCATCAATATGTTTAGACTTGCACATCATTTTCTTATAAAATATAATATAATATAATTAATCTATAAGTAATATGTATCCTCAAATACATTATTTTCTTAAATATAATCTATTTATGATTATCTTCAACTATACTTACACATGGAATAAAAGCACATGTATTTTCTATCTAAAAGTGGGCACTATTTATTTTGTAAACAAAAAAAATACAATTGGTCACTAACAATCTACGAGACCATCAAACTAACTTTTTGTTCTCACTTTACTTGAAATATTTTTTTTATAAAATTTATGGCTAGATCTTAGCATTACAATAGAAAAGGATGGGTATCTCTAATAAATAAAACAGGGTCACCTTTATGTATAAAATCAATAGGTCATCATATTATTTTATCATTCTTCTTTGTAACATCAATTGTAAGAAATGACAAGGCCTACCACATAAAATAAGATTATAGCTAAAATTATATGGTTGCCACTATGACCAGTCAAATGCAATCCTTGGAAAGAAGATTATGCACATAATCTTAGAAATGATAATCTTATTGAAGTGGTCATGGATTTAATGATTTCTCATTAATTAGATCATCAATGACAATAAATATAGTCCTTTACAATATCATACACCATGAAAATATTGATGCAAAGATGAGAAAATCCTTGTCATGAAGATGAAGCCTTACATTCATGAGTCCTTCACAATGCTAGAAATATTAGTAATGCTTATGTGTGTATTAATCATCCCTTTGGAACTAGGAGGATTATTTACCTTCAAAAACCACATCCCTTTCATTAAGCAATCCAAATATTTTTGTTGGGCCATGGTTTTGATATTACTCTAGTAAGATGAGAGACCATAAAATAAAATATTTAATAAGTAATATATTCTATACATAAAAATAATGGTATGTGATATATGAAAAAATAAAGTATAAAAATAAAGTGTCTTATATAATACTTATTACTTTTTCTCATGTATAAACACATGATAACATACCTAACTATTGAAACCATTTACCAAACATTGACACACATAAAATATAAACTTATGAATCCTAGTTTAAATCCTACAAAAAACACAATATAATAACCTAACACACACTAAGGTTTATAAATCATAAGAACCACAAAATAAAACACTATTCACCTAATAATTTTCTAAATACTATGACAATAGAGACAAATTTAGGCCTATTAGCCTAATTATTTGTCCAAGGTTCTCAGCATGGAGAAACAATTCCTCATGTTTCTATATCACTAACTTGAAAATTATTGCTAGTCAACATGATACTTATATTTGTAACATTAGATTTGATTTATGTTATTTCTTCTTCTATCATTATGAATCTAATTGCTTTACTAATATCCTCCTTAGTAAAAGAGCCATCCTCTTTATTTATTCTCACTTTCACTCCCACCATAAGCTCTTCTACAAACTCTGCATTTAATTATTGCTCGTATTGCATCAGAGTAATTATGAGTGACATCACAAACCTTAACACTTTTTCATTGAATTATACCCACATGGGTTAGAAAGGCACATGTAAAAGGATGCTTCAAAATGTGTAACTATGGAGCCCACTTTTTCATCATGAAACCCTTTTCTTTTTGTTATCACTTGGATTTTCATCCTTCCCAATTAATTTACTCAATAATCTAGTGAAACATGGGATGAATTCTCAAAGTGTGGGATTTGAAAAATTGAAACCAACCTCTAGAGAGATTTGGTTCCCCTAATGCAGTCACCTAAACTAATTAAACTACTAATTTTATTGAGAAAAATGATAGGGAAGTGACTGGAAGTGAAAAACTAAGCTCATTGAGGTGATGCACCAAATATGTACTGATTCTTAGACTATTTTTTTCTCGCACAAACATTTAATAACTTAGTTTTTTATGCACAACTATAATATTTAGCATGTCCATGCACATTAATATTTTATAAAGAGGTCTATGTTTAATAGTTGTATGAGAAAGAACATGTATTATTCTTCATAGTTTGCAATTGTTTACACAATAACACAAATGATAAACTATATAAGAAAATTAATTTGTGTTTAAATATGGTAATGATAAGACATACATTGGAGGATTATGTTATGAAATTATAAAAATAAACATCAATTATCTAACTACACACAAAATAACACACTATTTGAAGGCAAAAAATCTGATTTTATTGATAATAGAACTTTTTTTATAGTAGTAAAAATTCTAAAACTTGCTAATAAATTAATTTAAAATATGATCAATACATTGATTTACAGTCACCAATCTAACTGGTTTTGAGTTACAATACAGTGTATGACCAGAGGGAGCTTTTCTAGTTACAAATATTTATCAAAAAACACAAGAACTAACTCATAACTATCCTTAGGGGTCCCTTTTAGCTTAGAATAACTTCCTATTCTCTAGTATCTTGTTACAAGTAAAAGATGACATCTGTGTCTTAGTTGTTTGACCAGGTCAAATCTGTTTCTGGGCACTGGAAAATTTCTTGCCTGCCTTGACTCCCTTAAAGACTCCAAGAAAGCATGGTTGAATTGAATCTTGACCTTATCCACCTTCCTCTACTTTGTTGGCTCCTACAAAGACTCCAATATTCTTGATTATACTCCTAGATACTTGTAAATGACCTCAAACCGATTCAACTACCCATTGTATCTTCTCACTTGCTATTCAAGTCATTCATTTGGTTTTAAATGCCCTCCAATTTTTCTTTACTTCATCAAAATGCCACTTGCATGATAATAGGGAACGCGAGAGTTTGAAATTATCAAGAATCTCTTAGAAGGCATGGGATATGTTCTAGGACTGAACTTGACATATGTTTTATATCTTCAAGTTTCTTTTTATCCACCATTTGTAGCTAAGAGTTTATTTGTTATAAAAAGCCTTTATATCATCTTCATTTTTCTTCATATTAGCATCTTAATCTTCTGTCATTTCTGCAATCTATCACTATATTATGTCTTGTTGGTTCATTTATGTAATATCCTTTGTATTATGATTGAAAATTTTTCTTCTTATGTGCTCTTCCACATAATACTTAATGCCTTGCACTATTCCTATTATTGGAGAATTTCAAGATCAAACAGCATGAAACAAACTTCCACAAGAGAATAAAATAAGCACAATAGTATGTCTATCAATATACAAAATAAAGAGTGTATAATACAATGAGAAAGCATTGCATATATAAGAAAGATAGATGAGGTAGGAAGGTAGGATTGAAAAAATAACTAACCCTCGAAAGATGCGACACTTGCGAGCTTACTTGACAAGTGTGAGAAAATGTCAATAGGTGTCTCAAGTGATGAGGAGTTGTGGTAGTTGTGGAAAAATATTGGAAACATGTGTGGAGGACTATACACCTCTTGGCACCCCCCTCCATAGTGGGGATTGCTAATTCCACCATATCTATCCTTGGTGCATCATAGACTTGTAGTTTAATCCGTTTAATATTCAATAGGGTTGACACAGAAAATTTTAAGACCATGATTGACAAGGATTTTGGAAAGCTCAAGGAAGGGGGTTATGTGACCATGGGAAAGCCATGAAATTATCACTACATGAAGCTCTCTCTACTTTTCCTTCCCCATTATTTATGCACCTCAAGTTTTCATCTAACAAAGAACAAGAACACTACTTTCAACATCCCCAACATTTTTATTGATAATTTTCCCTATCTATATGGTTTGAGTAATTAATAAATATGGTCATATATGCATCCATGAATATTAGGTATACGTTGTGACACGCTAGAATTTTTCACTTTTATGAAGCACCCATCAAGTCAATGTTGTTGGTGGGCCTTGTTACATTATTTTTTGTTTATTGGGTGAAAACTTAATTAGGGTCTAATAATGGTGCATCTTAATTGCACATGTCAACTTACTTGGAACTTAAAAATTTATATAGTGGAGTATTTAAGGGATGTGGATAGTTTAAATATTCTCTTCTATTATTATTATAATATGATAAGTTTTAATGTATGTAGACAAATTATGATAGTATGTAAGTATTATCTACACTAGATAGATGTTTTATTATGTGGTTATTGTTGAAATGCACACAAGACAACTAAGATGGGGGGTGAATCAATTGTATCAAAAAACTTTACTTATAAACTTAATCAATTCCACTTTATCTTTAATCTATTATTAAGTATGAACATGAAATGCAAATAATAGAAACACAATACCAGAGACACCAGATTTACGAGGAAAACCCAATGAGGGAAAATCCATGATGAGGATTAACTCACAATATAGTAGTAATGCAATACCAGATACACAGGTTCACTGCATGAGGGCTCACTACCCAAATACAAAGGCCCACTATCCAAATCAAGGGCTTAATGCCTTAAGACTCACTGTCCAGAAAAAGGAGGCTCACTGCCTTTAAAAGATACAAAGAAATAGATAATGATCCACCATTAGAAGTTACACACACTTCACAACTTGATCATAATACAATTAAGTACTGTTGTCTCAATTCGCTCTTCCACACTCTACTTTTCGTGCTTGTTCACACACTCTTCTCTTGCTTGAATCGAATGATGGATGGATATGAAATTCACTACAACTCAACTTGATTTTATACCATCTTCAACCTTAGAAACATTCTCCAAGGTTGGCTTATACAATTTCATTTTACAAATTCAAACTAGGTCGGCTACTCAACATTCCCGTTGTGGATAAGAATGTGAGAGGACCAAATTCATATTTAATTTAGGACCCAAAAAAAATCTTGGGCCACGCACATGCTTCCACAAGTCGATGCAAAAATCAAATGTAACGTGTAGACACCAAGTCATCCAAACCTAATGAAAACACAAATGAAATTTGAAGTACATGCATCACCAGTAATATAAACACACACGGATTGCTCAACACGCTTCACCAATCTTTTTAATATCTCTGAGAATAACTTAGATACATCCACAAAAACTTCAACAAAACTTCATTTGTAGAGAACACTTCACCAGTTCAACCGGGACAACCAATAAAACACAAAGACTTTGGAGAAGGTCTTCTAGAGTTCCAAACCACAAGAAACTTTGTCAAAACACAAAAACCATCAAAAGGAATAATCTCCTAGATCTGCAAGATCTGAGGCCAAATAGCAGAAGACTACAGAGCTAAAACATTTCTCCTAGTCAATAATCAGATGACTCTGACAAACCAGTTCACACATCGCTGAATGCAATTTTTACTTTTCATCACACCAAAATCTGAAACTCACAATATAGAATCCATTTAAGCTCATGAACATGCCATTAGATCCGCATGGACATTGGATCAATATAGAGAGAATGAAGACCACATTACTAGAGCATGCTCAGCTTCAACACAACTTTCCTTATTTCTCAAATTTTCTCAAAAGCACTTGGAAAATAACTTACTCAACCTGTGAAGTGTTGAAATCAATGACAACACCACCAAACACATCCATACTTGCAATATTTATGACATCAAGGAAAAAAATTAACTCATGCTTATGGAAATTCTAAAATGGAGTGCCCAAGTTGGCTAGTATATTTTGATGATCTTATGGTAAGTGGGAGTCCAATATGTTATTTTTAGCATGTAGCTTCAAATGGTGGATTTGATAGTGAGTTTTGTATATACTATTACACTAGACCAAAATTATCCTTGATCTCTTGTTGGTGATAGAAGCTTGTAAAATTTTGGTGTGAATGAGGTATATTACCTAACTAGTTCACCTAGTAGGTCCTATTCACATATATTCATGTCAAATTTACTTAAGTGTATAGGAATATTTCTAGAAGTCTTTAGTTATCATGTGATCTTATCTTATCACTAGTTATCTCATAAGATAGGATTAAGACACTTGTCACAATCTTTCCTTGTCCTATCTTTCAACCTTGCCTATATAAGCGAGGCCTCATGTACATAATGTAATGTCTAGGGAAAGAAAAATCATTGATCCATTATTGATCTTTGTACAACATTGCATTCATAATCAACCAACTTGTAGTGTTGTAAATTGAATTTCACATTGCACAATGTTCTCCAATTAGCCCTTGATATAAAATATTTCAATTTCAAAATGTTAACACCCAAATTATCCATTTTTTCTAATTTTGTGATGTTCCCAATTATTTGATTCTTGTGAAAATTTATGATTCAAGTGGCTTTTGGAGCATTACCTTTCCACAAATTTTTTTAGTGTAACACTCCTGCATGTAATTGTGTTGAACAAAATCAGCTCAGATTACTATTTTAGGAAAAAATAAAGTTGATTTTTTATTCTCTCTGTCTCATCTGAGACAATTTTTGAAGAATCTCATTCATTTTATAGCAAGATATTCAAGTCACTCTACATGTTATTATCTTGATAAATTTTCACTACCATCTTCATAAGACTGTGTAGGGTGGGTGCAAGAAGATGGGGGGCAATTTGTGGCCACCCATCTATTTTAAAAAAAATCCATAACATGAGCATGTTATGTCATGTTAAAAGAAAAAAAAATAAAAAATAATTTCATTTGTGAATATTCTATTTCCTCCATCTACGACCTGCAAACCCTTCCCAAGTGTGCTCGCATTATTGAGATCTCAAACTTCATGGTTTATTCACCAATTCTTTGCTATAATTCTACCACAATGATGAGGAGCTCAAAGGAATAAGTTTTTATTGTTTTTTCTATGAGTTTGTTATTAAATAGGTAGATTTAAATTGTTTTTGATGTTAGTTTCTTTAATTTCTAGGAGTTGATAGTCCACGTCCTTCTCCTCTTCAAAATCCTTCTTCACCTCATGCAAAAATACCTGTTGAACAATAACCCTAACAAACACCTCCAAAAATTCCTCAACATCCCCCTATAACTCAACAAAATTTAATGGGGGAAATTGAAAATAACAAAAAAAAAATTGAGGAGTTAATTGTGAGGTTGAAAGATCATGCAAGTTTAACCTTGCAAAGAACCACACTTGAAAAATCACTTGAATCTATGTTAACACATTCATATTAAATTAGCAAGCAATTAAGTGGTTGGGTGGAGAGTATATGGGAGTCTAGAGAATATTGCACAAATAAACTATCCTACAAACAAGTCAAAAATGAAAAAATTACAAAATTTGACTCGTATTCCCTTTTCACAAACCCACAAACAAATCAACCTCTACACCCTACAAGAAAGAGGCTCACTATCAATTGGTGCAACCACCAAGGGATAAAGAACCATTTTTTGGCAGAGGTGGTGGATGGTTTTTGACCATCCTCCATGCAACAATAATGATGTCCCATAATATATTTTTGAGAAAACTCTACTGTGAGTTTATCCTCAATAAAGTTCCAAACTATTTTAATATGTAGGACTTCTAGGGTAAAGGTGGGGGGTTAGCATAGGATAGACTAGGGGAACGTCTTAAGCCACAAACGACAACAAGACAAGCACTCGCCATACCAGCCTATGAGCACATGGCTATCCCTACCATTGTGAAGGAGAGTGTTGAGGTTGAGACACTATAGTCCATTAGTTCCTTGAACCATAGCATTATAGAGCATGCTAGTCTTGCAACACAATATGAGCTAGGGGAAACCTTGAGGAGTATTATTTCACCCCATATTTTCTAGGCTCATGGGTCACCCTATGGTTATGACCCCATGGATAGTCAAGATGCAGGTGCACAGGTTACATCTATAGCTCAGTATTTGGTGATGAAAAATTCCCTCTTGAATGAGGCTTTCAACCTTGATACTCAAGTAAATGTGAGAAAGTTGATTGAATTTAGTTTATTAAATTTTATTTTTGAAATGAAAGATTAACTAATTTAGTTTAATGATTGTAATGAAATTTCAGTGTCATAGTGCTCATTAAGTTTTTAACAGTTCTCCACCTCCGTATTACACTATGAAATGTACTGTCAAGGTATGTAACTAGTAAACAATTATAAATATTACATTTGAATATCATTGTTATATGAATGGTATTCTAATATTTGATTTTGGATGTTGAATAGGTTAATCTTGGAGATATCACACCAACACCTCCTAGGGCAGGTGGAGTTCAAAGCTTCACTTAGTTAATAAAATAAAGAGTTTAACTAATGAATTGTACTTAATAGATTTTTATAGTTTGTATTCATATCGTTGATTACATTGCATTGCACATCTTTCAAACTCAAAGCATTACTTCACATTGCATAACTAATAACTAGGAGTAGCTGCCACTTGCATTTTCTTGTCATGGCATTCCATGAAACCACATTTTATTTAGGCATTTTTTCAAATAGTTCACTACCTTGTCTATGCTATGGATGATTGGAAAAAATATATCAAAGCATAATAATAAGCTATAGAATAGACAAGGCAATGAGTTGTTTTGAAAAAATGCAAATAAATGTGGTCTCATGGTGATGTCCATCACCATAAGACCACATTTATGTAAGGATTTTTTTCAAACAACTCGTTTCCTTGTCTATGCTACCACATTTTCCATACATGTCTACAAAGCATTTTATCAAGCAGTTCACTTCCTTTTTATTATGGATAAAAGCCTAAAATAGGTGCTTTTGAACAAACTATGGATGATTGGAAAAAATCTATCAAAGCATAATAGTAATGTGGTAGCATAGATAAGGAAATGAGTTGTTTGAAAAAATGCCTCAATGAAAATGTGCTCTCATGGTGATTTCCATCACCATGAGATCACATTTCTTTGAGGAAATTTTTCAAATAGCTCACTGCCCTTTCTATGCTACCATATTTTCCATACATGTCTACCAAAGCATTTTATCAAACAATTCACTTCCTTGTTGCTATGCCTAAAATCCTAAAACAGGTGCTTTCGAATAAACTATGGATGCTTTGAAAAAACCTATCAAACTATAATAGTAAGAAATAGCATAGACAAGGCAATGATTTGTTTAAAAGAATGAATCAAATAAATGTCCTCTCACGGTGATGGACATCACCATGAGACCACATTTCTTTGAGTAATTTCTTCAAATAGCTCACTTCCTTGTCTATGCTACCACATTTTCCATACATGTCTATTGAAGCATTTTATAAAATATTTCACTTCCTTGTTGTTATGGATAAAACCATAAAATAGGTGCTTTCGAACAAACTATGGATGCTTGGAAAAAATCTATCAAACCATAATAGTAAGCAATAGCATAGACAAGGCAATGAGATTTTTGAAAAAAAATGCCTCAAAGAAATGTGGTCTCATGGTGATTTCCATCACCATGAGACCACATTTCTTTGAGGCATTTTTTCAAGTAGCTCACTGCCTTGTCTATGCTACCACATTTTCCATACATTTCTACCAAAGAATTTTATCAAACAATTCACTTCCTTTCTGCTATGGCTAAAAGTCTAAAATAGGTTCTTTTGAACAAACTATGGATGCTTGGAAAATATCTATCAAACCATAATAGTAAGCAATATCATAGACAAGGCAATGATATATTTACAAAAAAAAAGCATCAAAGAGATGTGGTCTTATGGTGATTGACATCACCATGAGACCACATTTTTTTGAGGCATTTTTTCAAGCACCTCATTGCCTTGTCTATGCTATCACATTTTCCATACACGTCTACCAAATCATTTTATCAAACAATTCACTTCCTTGCTAATATGGCTAAAAGCTTAAAATTGGTGCTTTTGAACAAACTATGGATGCTTGGAAAAAATCTATCAAAACATAATAGTAAGCAATCGCATAGACAAGCCAATGAATTGTTTGAAAAAAATCCTTAAAGAAATGTGGTCTCATGGTGATGTACATCACCATGAGGCAACACTTATTTGAGATATTTTTCCAAATAGATCATTGCCTTGTCTATGCTACCATATTTTCCATACATGTCTACCAAAGCATTTTATCAAACAATTCACTTCCTTGTTGTTATGGCTAAAAGCATAAAACATGTGCTTTTGAACAAACTATGGATGCTTGGAAAAAAAATATAAAAGAATAATAGTAAGCAATAGCACAGATAAGGTAGTGAGCTATTTGAAAAATGCCTCAAAGAAATGTGGTCTCATGGTGATGGACATATTCCACATTTCTTTAAGGCATTTTTTAAAATAGCTCTTTTCCTTGTCTATTCTACAACATTTTTCATACATGTCTGCCAAAGCATTTTTTTTAAAAAATTCTCTCAAAAAAAATTCAAACAGTTCACTACCTTGTCTATGCTACCACATTTTTCATACACATCTACCAGAGTACTCAAATTTTTGTTGACTATCTCATACATTATTAGCCATTACTTGCATCACTATTCTAGTTTTTCGTAATTAAAAATGTTGTTTTATTTTTAGATGATCTAGGAGGAGACACATCCTTATTTTCATATGGAAATGGAGCATGGTGTGTCTTCTACAATTGATAGCTCAATTCCTTTGATAGGGCTATGAGGTAGATTAGTAAATTTCAAATTACATTCGTTGTTATAGTTGTTTATTATCAAAAAATCAAATGATTATTGATTTAAAGTTTAACTTCTATCTAGATGGTTTCTATAGGACATTAGAACACCATAGCCTAATCTTGCTACAATGGAAAATAAGGAGAGAGATCATTTGGAGGTGGTAAGTGATTATTTTGTTAAATCTTTCATTTTTTATAATTTAATTTCTATATATTAATGTCTATAATTTTTATTTTAATAGCTAAGGCTCCACGATGAACTAAATAGGAAGAGTATCCCTCAAATTTGAAGTAGACCACTCTCATATGCATCTCCATCCCCTCAAAGATCAAAGGCCTCTTGTGAAATATTTTCTTCACCTAGAGGTGAATGACTTTTTATTAGGTTTCATTGTTGTCCCTCATATCGTGCTACTTGGCGTATCTTTATGTTTGTAAGTTTTCTTTGAATGAACCTTGTTACTCTATTGGTGTAAGGATACAAAGTAAGAAAATTTGTTATGATATTCTTCTATTTGTATCTTTATTCAAGTCTATTTTTTGTAAACATTGTCTTTTCTTTTTTCTTGTATTTTCCTTTTGGGGATGATACAAGGCATTGTGAAATCTAAGTCTCTTCCATGTTGACCCAAAAAAAAATATTTTCTTTTTCTCAATAAGTGTCATTATTCCATAAAGTATTTGGGGAATGCTGACATTTTGAAGCTCTATTATATCACTAAATCAAATACATACAGCAACCCCGATTCCATGGATCCAGGTTATGTGTTATCTTTTGAGATTTCATGTGGGGGCAATCATTTTTCATGAAGTAGATTTATTTTGAAACATATCATTGGAATAGGGATTTACAAATAAGCTCTCATTGACCTAAATTATCAATTGACATTTATCATTTTCTACTTTAAAGTAATTTCTCACAATATGGTGTTTAACAATTCCTTTAAAGTGGGGGCATACATTGGAATTATATTGTTTTAGCATTTGCACCTCCTAAAGTGAGTTTCATTTTCAGTTTGAAATTTTGCTTCGCTTTTTCTCACAAGAGTTGAACTTACTGTAGTGTTGGAATAACACATTGATCATTCTGTGGTACCTTATCAAAGTTATCAGGGAGTATAACTTTTGGCATGGTTGACATATGGGTACACATTTTGTGATGAATTTTCCCATTTTCCACCCTTTTATGGGTACACACTTTATAAACCTAGTGTGTGTTTCTCATTTTTTCCTTGGGGGCTCACCTAGTGTATAGTGGATTGCACTAGGCCTTGTGAGTGTATTTTTTAAACAAACAGATTAGGCTTGATCCATCATTTTTCTTTTCACATTAGCTTTGACATTGTATGCTTATGTATCTTGTCAAGTGCTACAAATATCTTACACGCATGTGTGTCCTTTGTGCTTATGTTGGTTTTACATGGGATCTTGGATCTTGGGGGCTTGATCACCCTCCTTGATCCTTTTTCATCCTATCTCATTAAAACTTGTGCACTTGGACCCCTCTTTACTCATATTTGCCTACTTTAGTGTGAGCCTAAGCGTAAGTTCATACTCTCACTAAAGTGGGGGCTAAATGTAGTGTAGGAAATTGTATACCTTTACAATTTCACACTATGTTTGGGTCCCTTAACTGATTGGACTTAATTAAGCTTCTAATTTTCCAAATTATCCATTCCAAAGCCCTATTTTTCCTATTTTCCAAAAGAAGAAGTGACATTAAATAAATGCATTTAATAACTAAATCACCATGGAATATGTGTGTCTTGGACTTATAGGCTAGGATCCATTTTTCCATTGAAAAATGGGTCCCCTATAAGTGACAATACCCATTTTAAAATATGCTTTTGGCGACATTTTAATGATTCAATTTCAACTTGCAATCGTCATCTTTTAGAATCAATTTTTTGGGAAATTAGATAAACACCTATAAATACACAGTATTTTCATCATTTTAGATCTAACATTTAGCAACAAGCATTAAGGAAAATTGCAAGAGAAAATATTCTTGCCAAGAGCATTCAAGAGAAAATTTATCAATCAGTTATTGCAACAATCAAGATCCTAACATCATGTCCAAGATTATGTGTGTTCATGTCATCTTGTGAAGGCTAATATACATGTTGATCCTAAAGAATCCAATCATTTCAAGTATCCAAATCAATCAAGAAAATAAATATCAAGTTCCTTTAGAGAAATGTGTTTGACTTCAGTCCTCTAAGGGAAGCCATTGCAAGGTGGTGAGTTGTAGCAAACATTGTTCATTCATCATTTCCTTCCTTTTTTATTATCTTTCTATCAATATTTAATTACCAAACCGGGGTTTGACTAAGGAAAAATCCCATAAAAACAAATAAATTTTTCCTCTTTGTGCATGTGCAGGTTATAGGTTGATGAAGAATTGAAGAGATCTTGAAGGAGAAATTTTGAATTGTTGCAGAAATTATCATCATTATTGTCAAGCCATGTAAACTAAGTTGTAGAATTTATTTTTTCACTCCAACAATGGGACTTGTGTCAAACCTAAGACAAGATCCAACATCAGAGGACTATCGAAAGATATTTTGGGAGCCCTAACTATGACCCATTCACCCATAGGTGAACCAGTCCCTTAGTAAACCTCAAAAACAACTTTTGGTGATAGGTAGATGTCATCAAACCCTTCTCAAATCTTCTTGCAAAATGTCATTTTTGTTTTTGTACATTCTAAAATCTGCAATTTAAGTATTAGGTCTTGTTGTTCATTTAGTGTGAATTCTTTATATCATTTTCATTTGTTTCCATATCTTTCCTATTAGAATGATTGAGATCTGGGTCTGATTGACTCACCATTGAGGTTGAAAGTAAATATTTACACCTTGTGATCTCTTTCCTAATGAAATCCCTAGGGAAATACAACTATTGAGATTCCTAAGTTTTATGCACAAATATAAATTTGGGGATCCCTTTCCCCTCATTTCAAAAATAACATCAGACACCACAATAGCAAAAGCAGTACAATTGGTGGTGCACACTACCATGTTCAATGCAGAAATTGTAAAAAAGAAACAAAAAACATATGATGAGATAGAAGCTAAGCTTATAAAACTATAGAATGAATATAATAAAATAGTTGCTAGGGTTGGACTAGAAAAAGTTGCAACTTGATATTAGATTGTAGCTAGGACATCTTCTTCATCTACATTAGGTGAGTTCTCAGATCAAGATAGGGAAATTTTATCTTTAAGGATAAAGGAATTGAAAGAGCATCTAAAAAAGATTAGATAAAATGAAAAGAAGGTGAAGGGAGAGGCCAAGAAAATTATGACATAAATTATTGATGACCTGCTAGGTCATAGATTGTCATGTATCTTGCACAAAATTGAAGGAGCTTGGATTTCTTTTGATGGGTTGCAGAAGGCTTATTCTAAGCATAAGGAAATTGAAAATATCTTGCAATAAGTGTTGAGTAGGTGGAGTCTTACATCCACTATTATTAAATAAATTATGAAGATGACAAGGTTTGATAGGAGTGCCAGTAGGAACTTGGCACAAGTTCTTGAACAAATTAAATTATTGGGTGAAATTTTTACTTTTTAGACAAGATTGGATATGCAGTTCAAGTCAAAGTTGGAGATGTTCGAAGGAATGGAGAAGGGAATAATTCCTATAATAATAGATGATCAAAAAATAATGAAGCCTTTGGATGTTTGAAAGCTGAATTTGTAGGCATCATTCCCTCACTATCATGTTTTCTTTATAAAGATAGTAAGTTGGACTTAGGTGTACTTAATAACTCAATTGATGACTTATTTAAATTGGAGAGTAGTATAGACAATTTTATTAAAGATAGTAAAGCTATTACTGATGAAATATTTTAAGATGTAATGCATACAATAATAAGGTGCAAAATATTTTGGCCTTCAAAAGAAGAATAAAGTTCATGGGTAGAGAAGTATGTTAAATAGATATGTCTAATGTTTCTTTTTATCTAATTTTTGATTAGATGAAGGCTATAAAATGCAATGACCTGGAAATAATATTATAAAATTATATTTATATACTACGTAGTGGTTGCCTTTTTTTTAATTTGTTGCTGACTGGTTATCGAGGTTTCCCTTACAAAGGCTCACATTAAAATGTGATTCTACACATGTTGCAATATGGTAATTTAAGTTGATCGTGTAGTAAGTGGTCCCCACTTCTTTATGTGATTCCACAAGAAGAATTCTATTGGTAGCATAAAGGTTCGTGGAACTGTGGAAGATGGATAAGCATCACAAAATATTGGCACGTGGTAGATGATCAAGGGAATTCGACAAGTCTGCATGCTCATTATGGATTGGTTGATGGATGATGTTTTGAATCCTATATAGTATACACATTTCTCTAGATTTTAGCATTCGCATAAATATGAAGGTGTGGCTTTGCTAATGAATAAATACTATGTTATGTTCTAGATAGAATCAAATATTAATCTATAATGTTTATATTTTTACCTTTATAATGTTTATGTTTTTTTACCTTTAAAATATATTGTATTATAATGTGATACATGGTTTGTAGTAGTATTACTGATTTCTCATATGCTAGATAAGTAATCCCTCTATGTGATTGTGCAAACCATTGGTAAGTTATGAAATTGATGTAATGAAAAAAGTCATATCTTGGTATCTTGGTTTGAATGTGTTGAAGAAAGTGTCTCCCCATACATTGAGGGGCCATCCCACAATATTGATTTATAATTCTTGGGAAAACTGGACATTGAATTGAAGTTTTTAAACTAAATCTTCACTTTCGAGCTCCTATAGCGGCTAAACCGTGAGGAATTTGAAGATGATGAAAACTAGTGATTTGTGAAATTTTGTCTATAGATTCTAAATATATATTTTTTAAAAATTTTGGAATCAGATTGCACTTTTTTATCCATCTCTTTCGAAAACTAGTTTTTATCAGTAAACAACATTTTTAAGGACTGATGCTCACCATATACAACATAAATTTTTTTGTATGAAGGATAAAATTCTAATTTTTCGAATTTAGATTTGTAACTGTGATATCGAACCAATTCATTTGGTTTGAATGTGTTTTATTAAATATTTTTTCCTTAATCAAGTTTCGAAGTCAAACTAATTACATTTCAAAAATAGGTGGACTGTATACAACATAATTTTTTTTGTATATATTGAAATTCAATATTTTTTTTAATGGATCAAGGACATCAATACCTAGCCTGAACATATTTTTCAAAATTTTATTTTTATAGTCTACTATTTTTCCGCATGTGCAAAATAGAGAGCTTGATTTTTGGTGAAAAACCAATGTTTAATAAAAATAAAAATAACAAATACATAATAAAACCAAAACATATTAAAATTATATTCGTTGGATAGCTCATTCTGAGGACTACCATCTTCTAGTTGGGTCTGTGAAGTCTCCTCCATTTTCATCCTTAACCTGAGCTTCAAAGGGCAAAAATTTATTTTTTTTGTGTCAAAGGGTGGGAAGGTGGGAAAAGGGGGGTTCGAGCAAACCCCATTTCCACAATGGGAAAATGCGCGTTCCCACATTTAATGGGTTCACTCGAACCTAGAGTTCGTTTGAACCCCCCAAAACATTTTTTTTTGAATGGGGTCATTTTTTGGAAGTTTTCCTTCCTCACTCAAATTGTAAACTACTTTTATGTGTTCACCCCGAGATTTGTTATAAAAGTCTTTATTATTCTTGCATATTAAAACATGTTTTGTGTTAAAAGCCCCTTGTAATTTTTCATATCATGTGAAGTCCTAGTTGGTATTTGTATGTTTGTCACTAGGGTTTTTGATACTCACTTTCTTTAATTTTTCCCTTTTCCTTTATGTATTTTTAGGTTAGAAGTACACAAAAAACCCCATCATACAAGGGGTATGCCCCTCTTAAATGTAGAGGAAGATTAATATTCCATAATGATCTCTCCAACTGTTGGAATAATCATCACTACTCTTTGGGAAAACATGGTCATTCCTAAAGATAAAATTGTAGTGACAAATCTAGTTATCAATAATATTCCAATAGGGAACACTAGAGGCTCTGTAAGTAATCCACATATGCCCCTTCCAATTATAAAAAAGTATTGCACACGATTGTCCAACCATCACACAAAATTTTTCCCTCCTAATCAATATCCTTGACGAAGTTATATAATTTATTACGTCTTATGAAAGTATTGATTGTTGCATGCTATAATTAACTTCTTTATGAGAAGTAGTGCAGTGATGATGATACCGTATATCATTTCATTGTGGCTTCTTTGGTGCCATTGATGTAGAGTATCATGTTTTCTTTTATGTAAGAGAGTGTTGTCCTTGTGTCAAAGGCTTGCGGCTAGTTTCTTGTGTAAGGAATTTTTTTATTAGGTGTTAGTGAGATCAAGTTGGGATGCACTAACATAATCCTTTCCTTAAAGTGTTTATGATTAAGAACTCCATCTTAGTATGAAAAAAGTCATAGTTCACTAATGTATTTATGTTTCTAATAAATATTGTCATATAAGCCTATATAGAAGTCATGGTACTTTGCATATTCTTTGATAAAAGAAATATTTCTTTTTATGGATCAATGTAGCTCAGTGGTCACTTGAGGAAACCTCGATTTGATCCATCAACTAGGAGGCACCTACCTCATCCTGATCGCAAGGAGAGGTTCACCACGATGTTTCTAGGTAAGGAACAAAGACATCACTTAGGTAGGGCATTTAGGCATTAAACCTCTTCACTATGAGGTTGAGGCCTATCTATATCCCCCCATCCATCTTGTTGGCTTCCTTGACTTCATATTGTTAGTCGAGTTCCTTGACTGACCGAGTGCCCCCAGGCTCTCTCCCTATGGAATAATTGTTGGAAATTCATGTTTTTATCATCAAAATATTTGAGGAGGTAAAATTTCTCTTGTACCTAGAGCACAAACAAAGGCTTCCCATGCTAGAATTGGTTGGTTATCCTTGTCAGATTATGAATTGAGTTTTTGGTACTAGTTTGACATTTAAATGGTAACTTTAAGTGCTACAAAATAGATTTTATTTGGATTTTTGAAGTTGTTTATGGAAAAGTGTTGGTGTAATTAAATGTGTTGTACCTTGTCCCAGGTCATAATTACACCTTAGTTAAGTTTACTTAGGGACCACATAGGAGGTAGTTGGATTTTTTCTACCTTTGGTGGACTTATCATGTTATTACTTTATCACTTACACCTTTCCTGGACATATCATGTGATTACCTCTCCACCTTTTGTGGGTGATCCACCATTTGTGGTGATTATCACATTATCACTTTTTCACTTTAGGTGGAGTGATATCTTTTCATAGTTGTCTCATGTCATAAGATTACAACACTTGTCATAATATTTTGCCCTTCTATCTTCTCACCTTGGATATATAACCAAGGGGTCTCTCTCATTTTTACAATCAATCAAATCATAATTATATTGATGAGAATACAGTTTATTCTTGTCACATCATATTCTCTCTTCTTGTGCTTTCCATTTGGTCTCAAGATTTTGGAAGCCATAGCCAATTCTAACAAAAAGTAACCTTTAATCTTTCAAATATGCATATGTATTGTGTGAGTGAATTAAAATAATGAGAAAAATACCTCTAAGTGCCAATAAAATTGCTAAAAAATAGACTTAAGAAACTTCATGTAAAAATTTGAATAAGTTATCTACATAGTTTGAAAACTAGTAGGAATTAAATTTGTAGAAAATTGAATGTAATATATGGGATATATGAACAACACTCAGGAGAAATGGCATTTTTTGGGGCAATTTGTAGGAAATTATAGGAGTATTGATTTTAGGCAGAATGTTTCTCTCAGGTTTCTGTGCATAATGGGAAGAGGGGGCAGTATCATGCCAAGGAAAAAACGGTGAAGGTTATGCTTCGATTTGCGAGAACTAACTGGAACCCTACTAGTTTGGGCAAGCATTTGGACAAGCGTAAACAACCAATCTTGGATTTATTCAAAAGAGAGTCTCTTCAGCCCAGTACATGAGGAGGTCCCTTCAATCCAAATGAAATTGTTGCCTTTGGGCAGATATACCAGAATCATGAATGCATAAATTTATTTAAAGCTTTCCTTCGTGAACAAAATGTGTTGATGCAATTATGAAATAAACATAGCAAAGAAAGAAGATGGGCATGGATTGAGGAGGAAAGAAGGTGGAAAGGTGAGAATAAAAGTTATAAGAATCCGGAATTTCAATATGCAGAGAGTGTGGGTTTTGTGAAGAATGGTGGGTGGTGGAGTGGGCAGTAAGGTGTCGGGCCGAGGACAGACGAGCATGCTTACAAGAAAAGGAATGGAAGAAGAAAGTGTTTGAAAGGAAAATTCAAATCCAAGAAGAGAGAGTTCAAGAAGGTTTGGAAAAAGAAAGAAGTGCAAGAAAGCTTCTCGGGTAGTTAGAATGATAAAATGCGAATGGAGGAACCCATGATTGGGACTACTGAGCTCTCCTCACAACAATAGGGAGTGGTGAAGATTACTTTTCTTGATCATATGTTGTAGCCACAAATTGAAGATCTCAGAGACAAAGGGCTTATATGTAATTTTTGGAATCTGGCCTTGGATGTACAAACCCTAAAGAATTTAATTCTCGATGAATGTGAAGGGTCAGTTAAGGTGTTTTATCTAGATCAAAGTAAAATAAGTTTTGTTGTTTTGTTTTCAAGAAAAATGTGTAAGGAAGTGGTGTTTAAAACTAAGTCATGGTCATTTCAAGGTTCGGGTCTATATATGCAAAAATGGAGTCTGCATTTTAAATCTGAGGATTTTGTCACAATATTCATTCCTTTCTAGATTCAAATGCATCCTTTACCATTGGAATATAGGGAATTAAATCTGGTAGAAATAATGGCGAATCAAGTAGGCATTTTCTTAAAACATGACTTGCAATTTTTCAATAATCCTTCAAAGCCTGTAAGGACGAGTGTCTTGATTGATACAAAAAAGGGGTTTCCAAAGCACTTAGAGATAACATCAAAATGGGGAAAATGGATGCAAGAGGTGTTCTTTGAGACTCCTGACAATGTGTGTGATCAATGTCATATATTGGGTCATTTAAAGATTGATTATAGAGAGAAAAAGGAAGTATTTAAACAAGGTTTGGCCAATGGCAGTAAGGTGTTTGAAAAGGATGTGAAAAAAAATGATTCAAGACACATAGATGGTAGTTAACTCATTAAAAATGATTTCATTCATTTAACAATATTTCTAAGTCAGTAAGGATGAGCAGAGTGAATGAAACAAATAAGAGGTTTCCAGTGGTACCATCTAAATGTGGGGAGGGCTAGCAAGCATGGTTGGTTGAAATCCCTAAAACGGTACATGATCAATGTAAAATACTGGGGCAAGCAAAGATAGAATGTAGAAAGAAAAATCAGCAAAGTCAATCTTCACTTTTTTCAAATAATTCTGCAAGATCAGCTCATGGGTTTGTTTGTTCAGAAAAAGGGGTCATCAAAGATTTTTATTCATAATGGTTCATCATTTGGTGGTATGGAGCTAGCTAATAAGCAAGTGCAACCAAAATTTTTCCAAGCAATAGGGCAAGATCTGTGTCATCAGGGGTATGCGGTATAGGCTAGGCAACAAACTCAATATGTGGTTTCCACGACCATCGTCAAACATTTAGAGGTTTTGAACATAAAGAATATGAGTAGCATGCTGCACTTATACTGCCCAACTTTATAGGTTTTTGAGGTTCAATTGAACTCTATAGTTAGGAAATTAATGTTTCAAGATTCAGAAACTTTAAATATCGATGGGACAAAGGAAAGTCAAGTATTTCCACCAACAGATCTGTCAGTTGAATTAGAATGGTTGAGAGTGCAAGGTATTTCATTGAGCAAAGGTAAAGTTTCTAATGAGGACTTGGAATATCTAGTAGATAAGGTCTTGTTGTCTGTAGGTTCAAATCTATTTGATCATATTGAAGAAGAATTAGAAGCGGAAGATTTTTTTGTGGAGGTAAAGTGTGTAAGTTATGAAGCATGTAAAAGAAAGGAGGCAAAAACCTCACTGCAAGTAATAGAAGCTACTTTGGAAAAAATATTGGTTAGTATTGAGGATGTTGTGGGGTTTGATTTTTCACAAGATTTATCGGTTTCTCAGACCCCAATCCAATCGGTAGTAAAGAAGTCTCTAGGAAAGAGAGGATGAAAGTAAAGAATGGCTAAGGTATAGGAGGAAATAGAAGCACAAATTCAAAGCACTAATTGTTGCTCTCCTCGAGCGCAATGAAGATTGTTTCATGGAATGTCAAGGAAATTAATTCCGTTGAAAAACGTGCTTGCATCAAGTGCCAAGTGGATAGATGTGGAGCTGACATTGCAATTATGTAGGAGACACAAACTTCAACTGAAACATCTGAAGCTACAATTCAGAAATGACATTTATGGAAGTCATTACATTCACCTACTCACGGTGCTTTAGGGGGTTTAGTGGGTTTGTGGAATTCAAAGGTGGTAAATATAGTCTCAAATTTAATGAATGTAATTGGTAGATGGTGGAAGTAACAAAATTTGATCTAAAATTTAGACTGTTTAATATTTACAGACCAACAACCACCCTAGATAAGAAAAAAATATGGGATTGTATTTCTCAGGTAATTTTAAATTTAGGGGATGAGAAAGTCATTGTGGGAGGGGAATTCAATGCCATTGTAACATTGTAGGAAAAGAAAGGGGTATTAGTCCTCCTCCTAAATTAATAGCAGATTTTAGTGCATTCATTAATGCAAATGATTTGAGCGATGTTGTTCCAGTTAAGGGAAATTTCACATGGACTAGTAGAAGGAAAGGGTTTTTGAAAATAGTAGTTAGGTTGGATAGATACCTTATCTCTACAAATTGGTTTAACCTAAAGAATAAGTTTGTGTCTGAGATATTGCCTTATGCAGATTTGGATCATTATGCTATTTCTTTAGTCATTTCTGAAGTTTCCTCCCCGAAGTTCAAATCTTCTTTCAAATTTGAAAGTATGTGGCTTTGCTACCGAAGTTTCAAAGATTTGGTTCAACAATGGTGGATGGGATCACCTTATGAGCACGATACAAAGATGTTTTAGTCATGTAGAAAGCTAGCACATATCAAGCAACACCTGGTGAAATGGAATAAAGAAGTGTTTAAGAATTGTTTTCAGCAAAAAGAGGTGGTTTGTAGGTAATTAGAGGAAGTACATGAGAAAATCATTCAGAATGGTCTGGATGAGCCATTGTATGACAAGCAAAAGGAACTACAAAGTGAGTGGGAAGAGTTAAGTACACGAGAAGAAGTCTATTGGCATAAAAAATTGAGGGAACCGTGGTTGAGGGAGGGTGATCGTAATACTAAGTACTTTCATGCTTCTACACAGATTAAAAGAGTAGCTAAAACAGTTCAAGGTATTTAGGAGGTGTCTATGGGTAATTGGCTCATGAAAGAAGAAGAGATAAATAGGGAATGTGTAAAATTATTTTATGATCTTCTCACTGCATCAAGGAATAAGGGGGAGTAGAGTGTTAGGAATGAAGTGTAACTTTTGGAAGCAATACCAAAGATTGTGTCTGCAAGGGATAATGAATCTCTACTCAGACCTTTTTCTTTATATGATGTTAAAAATGTAGTTTTTTTCCTTGGCACCAGACAAAGTGCCTGGCCCAAATGGATTCACTGCTCTATTTTTTCAAAAAGCTGGGATATTTTGTGTTTTGATGTGTTATGGGATCTGGAAGAATCCAAGCAAACAAGTACATTATTGAAACAATTTAATGTAACAAATATAGTAATATTGCCTAAAGTAAAGGAGCCAATTTTTTTTGCAGAATTTAGGCCAATATCTTTGTGCAACACTATATACAAGATCTTTACCAAATAAATTTACTTGAGATTACAACCTCTTATAACAAGGATTGTGTCACAAGAACAAGTGGGTTTTGTTCCAGGGAGATAAACTGTTGAGGGAGCGATAGTATCCCATGAGGCCTTGCATTCAATTTATGTATCTAAAGCTCCATCTATCATCGTAAAATTGGATATGATGAAGGCATACAACATGGTTGATTGGAATTTCTTGAAACAAGTACTTAGAAATTTTTTCTTTAGTGTGAGATGGTGTAGATGGATAAGTGCATATCTATCAGGTGCAAAGTTTTCAACTTTTTATTGAATGGTTCTCCTACTAGTTTTTTCAGTGCATCACAAGGTGTTAGGAAAGGGGATCCGCTTTCACCATTTAATTTATAATAATGGTAGAGGCTTTGAGTAGGTTCATTACCATGAAGCATTTGGAGGGGCGTTGGAAATGGATCCAACTTGGGGACACAACCTTAAAAGTGACTCACTATCTATTTGTGGATGATACTAATTTATTTGGTAAGGCTACTATTGCAGAGGCAAAGAAAATTAAAGAGGTTTTAGATAAATATGTATCAACATCAGGACAAAAGGTAAATGCATCTAAGTCAAAGGTGTACATTCTTAATACAAAGGAAGTGACAAAAAAAAAAATTGTTAGTAGTCTTGGGGTTCAGAAAGCAGTTCTACTTGACACATATTTACGGGTTCCTCTTTTCATGGGTGCCAATAAACCAATGTATTGGTGAAAGTAATGGAAAGGTTGAAGTCAATAATTTTTCTTTGGAAGGCCAGATGGTTATCATTATCAACAATAATTCTTCTGGTAAAATCAGTTATGTCTTCAATCCCAAACTATTTTTTAGCAGTTCTTAAGGCTCCAAGATTGGTAATTTTAGAAATTGAGAAAATTATTAAAAGTTATGTTTGGAAAGTGAATTTGGATGGAAAAAAAGGTGCCTTTGATTTAGTTAGATGAAATGGAAAAGATAAAAGGTCAGGGTGGGGCTAGGGTTCATAATTTAGCATGCAAAAATAAAGCTTTTGGAGAAAAATTGGTATGGAAAATGTATGAGAATCCATAGACTAAATGGTGTAGTATTTTGCAAGCAAAGTATTTGGATACTTCAAATCCTTCAAGAATCCTCACTGTAGCTAATCCACCAAAAGGATCTGCTATGTGGAATTTTTTGGTCTCATCTAGGCATTTGATCGTGACATATTTATCATGGGAGGTAAATAATGGAGAAAGTGTTAAATTTTGGAGTGACTCCTAGAATGGAAATCCTCCTTTGCAAAGGTATCCTGAATTTCATCCTGTAATGGATGAAACAAGCTTGGGGGGATAATTTTTTAGATTATTTCCAATCAGTTGATAGCACTTCAGGGAAAGTGAATTGGAGAATTTTGTCAAATTTGTCTCTTTCTAGTCAACAGTGTCTGGGTGTGCAAGAGAAATTGAATGAGTGTGTAGTTTTCATTTTTGCTAAACCAGATAGGTTGGTATGGGTAGCTTCCACTGATGGAAAATACACAGTAGATAACTTAGGCTATAAGGCTCTTTGTCTTAGGCAATGCCAAGAAGTGGTTCAAAGGCCATATTGTATTTTCGAGGATAGTGCAATTCTACCTAAGGCAAGAAGCTTTTCTTGGTTGGCATTGCAGAAAAGAATTTTGAAAAGTGATAGGTTAGCAAAGTTAAATATAATTGAACCCTTTAAGTCTTCATTGTGCAGTAATGAGGTAGAAGATGTGGATCATCTTTTTCTTAATTGTCATTTTGCTTAGCAATGTTGGACATGGGTTTTGAATAAGCTTAAATTCTCTTCTCCTTTGCCAAATTCCTTATGGGAGTTGTTTTAAAGTTGGACGATATTGTATAAATGAGCCTGTTTTTTTGCATCTAGAAAGTGGTTCCAATGTTAGTAATTTAGAACATATGGTGGGAGTGTAACCTAAGTATCTTCAGGAAAGTTGCTTCTTCATCAGAGATAGTTTGTGGTAAAATAGAAAAGTCGGTTTTAGAATCAGTAAATTCAAGTATCTAGAAACTTAAGGATATACACTCAGTTTTTACAAGTTGGGATGATTTGGTTATGCATAATTGCGAGAGTTTGAATATTCGATTTCTGGGTATTCTTATACAATCACAAACAAAAAAGATTGATAGGAAGCATGTCAAACGGAAGGCACCACATGAGGGTTATATAAAATTTAATTTTGATGGGGCTTCATGAGGTAATCCTAGGGTAGCAGGAGTGGGTATATGTTTAAGAAATTCAGAGGGTATTGTTTTAGCAATCAAGTCAGTTAATCTCCCGAGAGGTACAAATAATATTGTAGAGGCAAAGGCTATTTTAATGGGACTGGAAATCGCTTTGTTGTATGGCATAAGTAACTTGCATATTGAAGGCGATTCGTTGGTAATTATTAATGCTTGTAAGGGAAAGCATGCTCAAAATTGGTGTTTAAAGTATTTTCTAGAAAGAGTTTGGTCTTTAATACAACGGTTTAAGTCTTATCAGATCACTCATACTTACAGAGAAGGGAATAAATTAGTAGATTTCTTAGCGAAGATGGGGTGTGACAAGCGGGAAATTTTCATAATGCAAGACATTAGAAATTTAAAAAATTATCCTCAATTATAGGAAATTAATTTGTAGGATGTCTTAAGTCTTTAATAAGTGTTAATATGCATATATAAAAGTGTGTGTATGGGAAAGATGGTGTGGGCCCCATCCAGCCAGAAAGCAGGCCCATCTCTCCTTTTCATGTGGCCACGTGTCAAGCAACCAGAGCCTGAAAAAAGGAAAGAGAAGCGTCTTGAAGGGAAGCTCCGATAGGATGCCACATGGAGGCGGCCAGAGATTTGTGAGTGGTAACCCATACTGAGCACTCATTAGAATACAACTTCTCGGAACTTGATCTAGAGCCCAACTCTCAAGAGAGAGTCGATGGCGCAATTGGAGTTGCATGATCCGATTTGCCTTGCTAGTTGCGTGTTTTGAGGAGAGATGGTGTGGGCCCCAACTGAATAGAAAGAAGATCCATTTCTCCTTTCTTTGTGGCCATGTGTCAAGCAATTAGAGCCCAAAAAAAGGAAAGAGAAGTGTCTCGAAGGGAAGCTTTGATAGGATGCCACGTGGAGGTAGTTAGAGAGTTGCGAGTGGTAACCCACACTGAGCATTCATTAGAATACAACTTTCTAGAATTTGATCTTATACTGAATCTAGGCAATGAGGCATCCACCAAGGAGCTTGACATGGTCAGGAAAGTGTGTGATCCTTGTCCCATGGAATGAGCTAGGTGTGCATTGACCTAGTCAACTCTGAAGAGAGAGTTGGTGGCACAATTGGAGTTGCGTGATCCGATTTTCCTTGTTGGTTGCGTATTCTAAGGAGAGATGGTGTGGGCCCCATCCGAACAAAAAGTAGGCCCATCCCTCCTTTTCGCATGGCCACATGTCAAGCAATCAGAGCTCGACAGAAGGAAAGAGAAGTGTCTCAAAGGGAAGCTCTAATAGGATGCCTCGTGGAAATAACTAGAGAGTTGTGAGGTGCAAGCGTCATAGGGAATGGTAGCGCTAAGCAGGATGGTGCCACAAGCACTTGGCACAACAAGGGATTTTGAAGGGGCAAGAATTAACTTAAACATGTTTCTACCGAGTCAATTTGAGGATCCTCTTGTAGAACAACAGGGTGAAAATGAAGATCAAATTGAAATAATTGAGGAGTAAAGCGTCATGGGGAGGCAGTTTTGGTTATCAATTTTGGTTCGCTCTGAGAAAGGAGAAAATCTTGAGTTGAGATAGTAAACACGGGCGAGGCAATAGCCAAGATTCGGTATGACATAATTACTCAAGGTTATCATTTATCAAAAAATTATGTTTGAAAGCTCTTTGATTTTTGGCATGATATGTGGGACTAAGGGTTTGCAAGCGAATGTAAAAATGCATGAAAACTATGTTAGTCCTTTATGTGCTTAAGGGTCAAAGTGTCACTCGAATTGGTGATGGTTGTCATGTAAGATTAAATGTTTGTATGGGTTTTGAGTTGTAGTTCACTTTGGGTGGCCACCTAGATAAAATGAGGGTTGTCGAATCGAAGTCATTTTGTGATCGTCATGATGAAAACCTATGTAATGGGTGCCTATTATGGGTTGTATTTTGAGTTCCACTAATGGAACAATTTTGTTAGTTTTGTATTTAAATATGCTACAACCAGAGGTTTTCTTCCCGATTCTTTCCTCTTGGTATGCATTTTGAATTACTTTTTCTAATATTTTATAATAATTATAATAATATATTATAATGGTTATGCCATTTTTTCTATTAAAAAAATAGAATTATGGGATGTATTTTTTAAAATTATTAAATTAATTTAATGATTATTAGATATTTAAACTAGGCACTACTATAATTAAAAAAAATAGGTATCATTCCAACTACCATAGGTATGATATTTCTTTTAATCTTTAGATATATATAAATGACACTTTCTCAAGTGTGATATATATATAGTTAGTTAGTTAGTCATAATTAGTTATGAATTTTCATTGCATCTTTTCAAAAATATAAAAAATAATTTTCTAGCCAATTGAACCTAGCCAAAAAATATAAATTTCATTTTTTTAGGCCTATAGCCAACAAAACATAGATTCTGACGCGCCTTTCAAATTTGAAAAGGTTAAATATTTTGAAAGTTATGAATAATTTTTCAATCAAAATATCTATCAAATATCATTCAAAGTGCACATATACTATTATTTAATAGTACCTATTTAAATTGAAATTATGAATATATAATGTTTTTGGAATCTTGAGAAATTCTTGGATATACCCATTTCATTTTATTAAATTTAGATAAAAAAAAATTCAACATCAAGGGTGAAATCAAAGAAAATTTGTGAAAGCATCTTATCTTGTCATTTATGAGGAAAATGCAATATTGGATTCCCAAGCCTAATTCTCATGCAATTTGGTGGGAGGATTTTGAAACCAAAATAAATATCTATTTGTTCCCCAGACAATTCATAACTATTTAAGGGTAAACTAATACAAAGTTTTCCAAACCAATTTTTTAATTTATTTTATAATAGATATTCATTTTGAGAATGGATATCCATTTTATTTTTGACTTACCAAACTAAAAATAGTTGAACATGAAATAAAAAATGGTTTCATGATTTTGGCTAACAGTTTCACAATTTTTTTCCTCAATTGCCAGTATTTGGCCCATTATAATCTTGCACTCACCCTAGCATCAAGACATTACTTTTTTCTTTAAACATAAAAATATCATATTAAATTTGAACTCTAAAGGACCTATGATTTTGGGAAAGTTCTCGTAATACCCCTCCGTTTTGCACTTTGGATGAATAGTGCTCTGCCCTGTTGTGTTGTACTTTCTGTTTGTACCTTGACTTTGGTACTCGGCTGTTATTTGATCGCTATCTATAAAGCGACGTTAATGTAATCTTTTGATGTGATGGTATTTTAATATGATATTATCTTATGGCATGGTTTGGATTAACAAAATGGGTATTTGAATTAATGATGATTATGTTTTGGATTATACTAGCATGTTAGAATTGTCAGTTATTTGCAGTGTATTGGTGAAGGGGATGGTATCGTATCACTCGCTTGTGAGTGCCCTACGATCTCGTGATTTCCTCTTCACGGTGTGTATTTTATGATGTTCATATTATATGTTGTGGTTACTTGATTTGTAGGTTGACAGGTACCGAACATCGACTCCACCTGGTTCACAGGTGAAAGCGTGTTCAATACCCAACGGTATTCGATTGGGAGGTAGTAGCTAGGTTTCCGTGTCAGGTCGTCACCCTAGGCCTTTTGTCGTCAGTTGGTTGTCGGGTTGTGCTGTCTTGATTTTCGTGCCCTCTCTTCGTTATTTAAATTCAAGTTTGGAAGAGGCAATTAAATGGTGTTTGGTATTTAAGTTATTGATTATATTAATCGAGTTATAACAATTGAGATGTTGTTTGATTTATTAGTTAATTTAATTTAATTAATAAAATGATTTAATCTTGGATTAAGATTATTTTATTAATTAATTAAATTAGATTGTGTTAAATTAAATTACTATGTTGAAATGAATTAGATTATTCTTTTGGAAATTATTGTTTAATTGTTGAAATGGAAAGATATCTCTATACTTTGTTGTAAATCATTTCATTGGAATGTATGTGCTTAATTTATTTAGTAATTAAATGACATGGTTTAAATCATGTTTTTTGTTTAGGTTCTTTTAACTTCTGTCTCGTAACCTTAGAGGTTGTTGGCATTAGTTAGCAAACTTGCTTATTAATTATACTTAAAAAAAATAAAAAATTCCGTTTATGTGGTTAAATGCAACTTCCTCTAGGGTTGCGTGGCGAGGCGTTACACATGGTGTCAGAGCCTAGGTTTAAACACTGGGTACTCTGGGATTATGATGGGACCATTAAGCTTTCAGTTGTGTAGGATTTATGTTGTGTACCTTGCCTAATACCTTGAAGTGTCTGTGCAAGATTATGCCTCCTAGATGCGAAAGAGGTAGAGGGTGTGTCCATGGTCGTGTAGGTGATTGTGGTGAGAGTCAGCATGACTCTCCTCCTCATGTATCAGTTATGCCAGTTCCAGAGGAACATCGGGCATCGTAGAATGCCCCAGGGATTTTTGTTTGTCAGTTGAATCTAGCAGAGATCGAGGCTATGTGTAAAGCGCTTGAGGATGCTTTGGCACTCCTTGGTCCGAGGGAGGTTGTTGCTCAGGGAAATCCTAGTGAGAGAGTAGTTCCGACGCAGGTTGAGACAGTAGACTCAGAGCATTTGATGGATTTACTCGGGGCACATCCATCTCTATTTGTTGGAGTGGGAGGTCGCTTAGAGGCTGAGACTTGGCTCATTGACCTCAATAGATGTTTTTCTTTGCACCCATTTGGTAGTAATACCAAAGCATGGTGCGCTATTGTACATTTGTGGGGATTCGTGTCCACCATGGTGGACACTAGAGGAGCAGAGGCTCCATACTGATGTTCATTCAGTGTCATGTGAGACCTTCCTAGAGCGGTTCAGAGGTCGTTTCTTATCCGACTACTGGCATCACCATCGAGGCGATGAGTATCATGCCTTGAGCCAGATGGCTTTATCGGTGGCAGCCTTGGCTAGGACACTGGATGACCACACTGAGGTGCAGCATGGCAGTGGATTAGCAGCAGAGTCTAGTGCTCAAGGAGGTCAGCCTCTGAGAGGTGCACCTTCTAGATCTCAGCAGGGACCATCTCAGGGTGGTCAGTAGCAGCAGGTATCGAAAGGGAAATGTAAAGGTTTCCAGTCAGGGCAGGGGAACAGAAGTTGGAGGCGTGCGAACCGCTCCAGTTTTGGTTAGCCAGCCCAAGGCTCTCAGTTTGTGGTTGGCAGGGGTAGAGTGCAGCAGTCTACTACACCTTTAGGAGTTAGAGGAGTTAGTAGTAACACGGGGTGTTACTCTTGTGGTCAGCAGGGCCACCTTGCTAGGGATTGTCCGCGATGGAATACTTTTGGAGTTAGTCGCTCAGTGCAGGATACTCACCCTCAGGGGTCGAGGTTTTGATTTGTATGCAGTTTGTTTGAGGGAGTTATATCCCTACTGTTTGTAGGCTTCCAGGAGTAAGCCTAACCCTAGGGGGGGAGGATGTAATACCCCTCTGTTTTGCATTTTGGATGAACAGTGCTCTGCCCTGTTGTGTTGTACTTTCTGTTTGTACCTTGACTTTGGTACTCGGCTATTATTTGATTGCTATCTATAAAGTGACGTTAATGTAATCTTTTGATGTGATGGTATTTTAATATGATATTATCTTATGGCATGTTTTGGATTAACAAAATGGGTATTTGAATTAATGATGATTATGTTTTGGATTATATTAGCATGTTAGAATTGTCAGTTATTTGCAGTGTATTGGTGAAGGGGACGGTATCATATCACTCGCTTGCGAGTGCCCTACGATCTCGTGATTTCCTCTTCACGGTGTGTATTTTATGCTGTTCATATTATATGTTTTGGTTACTTGATTTGCAGGTTGACAGGTACGGAACATCGACTCCACCTGGTTCACAGGTGAAAGCGTGTTCAATACCCAACGGTATTCAATTGGGAGGTAGTAGCTAGGTTTCCGTGTCAGGTCGTCACCCTAGGCCTTTTGTCGTTAGTTGGTTGTCGGGTTGTGCTGTCTTGATTTTCGTGCCCTCTCTTCGTTATTTAAATTCAAGTTTGGAAGAGGCAATTAAATGGTGTTTGGTATTTAAGTTATTGATTATATTAATCGAGTTATAACAATTGAGATGTTGTTTGATTTATTAGTTAATTTAATTTAATTAATAAAATGATTTAATCTTGGATTAATATTATTTTATTAATTAATTAAATTAGATTGTGTTAAATTAAATTACTGTGTTGAAATGAATTAGATTATTCTTTTGGAAATTATTGTTTAATTGTTGAAATGGAAAGATATCTCTCTGCTTTGTTGTAAATCATTTCATTGGAATGTATGTGCTTAATTTATTTAGTAATTAAATGACATGGTTTAAATCATGGTTTTTGTTTAGGTTCTTTTAACTTCTATCTCGTAACCTTAGAGGTTGTTGGCATTAGTTAGCGAACTTGCTTATTAATTATACTTTTAAAAAAAATAAAATTATTCTGTTTATGTGGTTAAATGCAACTTCCTCTAGGGTTGCGTGGCGGGGCGTTACAGTTTTACCAGGTTGTGTGGTGTTGTTCTAAGTTGATTTATTAAAATATTTGAGTTGTTTGAAGATTTATTGGTACTGTGTTTCATTAAATATAATATATGCATGATTATCTTTAACTATACCTACTTATGGAAGAAAAAACTATGCAATTGGTATCTATAACTAGGCACTAGGCAATGCTTACTTTCTAAATACAAGAAATCATCAATTGGGTTCTAACACTCCATGGGTTGCCAAACTACATTTTCTCATTCTCACTCTATTTAAAACATTTTTTCTAAAATCTAGGCCTAGGTGTTAACATTACAATAGAAAAGGATGGGGTTCTCTAACATACAAAAGGTCACCTCTATATGAAAAATCAATATGCCATCACATTAGGCCATGTTCCTTCTTTGTAACATTGCTTGTGAGAAATGATAAGGCTCATTATTTAAAATAATATTATAGCTATAAATATATGGTTTCGACTATGACTAGTCACATGTGATCCTTGGAAAGAAGGTTGTGTTGCACATAATCTTATTGAGGTGGCCGTGCATTTAATGATTTCTCAAAATTAAAGCATCAATAACACCATATTCTATAAAAGAACCAATGTTAACATGAGAAACTCCTTACTCATCACCAAGATGAAGCCTTACATTCATGAATCCTTAACAATACTATAAATCTCAATCATCCCATTGATAATTTACTCCTACAAAACTAAATCCCTCTTTCATTAGGTAATCCAAATAAGAATTTTGGGTTGATTAGCTTGATACCACTCTCGTAAGATGAAAGACCATAAATTAACACATGTAATAAATAATATATCCTATATATGAAAGTGATTGGCTGAAATACATAGAAAAATGAAGTGGCTTATATAAGTCTTTTTGCATTTTCTCATGTATAAAAATATTACATGTCAAACTATTGAAAGCACTTACCAAAATCCTAACTTCGTAATTATCAATCTAATTATTTGTTGAAGGCTTTGAGCATGGAGACAAAGCTCCTCATGTTTCTTTCACTAACTTGGAAATTATTGCTATTCAACATGCTACTTATCTTTGTGACATTAGATTTGATTTGTGCTCTTTCTTCCCCTGCCATTACAACTCTAATTGCTTTACTAATATCATCCTTAGTGAAAGATCCATCGTCTTCATTTCTCACTTCCACTCCCACCTTAAGCTCTAGTGCAAGCTTTGCATTTAACTCTTGATAAAATTGCATTGGAAGAGTTATGAGTGGCACTCCAAGCCTTAACCCTTCTAATGTTGAATTCCACCCACAATGAGTGAGAAAAGCACCTATAGAAAGATGATTCAAAATGTGTAACTGTGGAGCCCACTTTATCACCACTAATCCCTTTTCCTATAAAATAATTTATAAAATTAGTAGTGGTTTTCGAATACAACACATAAAATTTCATATTATGTATAAAAGGAGTAGATTTTGCGCCTAACATACCTCGATCTGATCTTGGAAGCCTTTCAGCGAGTCTTTTCCGGCAGGCAGAACCGACAGGAACGACACGCTGCTATCCTGCAGACCCATTGCAATTGCGACAACCGGCTGGGCTTAAACATCACACACTAAGCTTTGACTGCTTAGGTGTGATGTGGGCCCATTCCTTTCGACAGCGTCCGTTCCGTTCAAACAACCGTCGCCGTTAACATCCAAAATTCAAACTCTTTTCCCGCGCAGAAGTTTGGTGGATGCCCGTAAGTGTTTGCCGGAATGCTTTGCGGTATGACTTTCATCTACAGCTTGGTGCGTCCGCAGCATCTGAAGAAGCTGCAGCTTTGAACAGTTTTGATCCCCTGCCCTGCTCGACAATATTACAGCAGCGCAACAATGTTCTTTCCATAAAAGCTATTGAGAGTGCTGTTAGACAGCCAGCGACTTGCTCAGACACCAGAGCACTAGAGCTGCAGCCCGTGTCGGCAAATTTGAGGATTTTAGCATCCTCTTTCATTCCGTAGTGGTTAAAATCACTTCAGACATTTTTTGCGAGTGTACTCCCCACCTGTGCCAAAGTGGTTAAAATCACTTCAAGCATAGACAAGGCACGTGAACTGTTTGAACGGACGCCTCAAAGAAATGCAGTCTCATGGAATGCTATGATTGCAGGATATGCACAAAATGCGTTTGTTCGAAAAGGATTTAGAAACTTTCAACTAAATGCAATTGGCAGCTGCAACGCCAGACTCAGCAACCTTTGCCAGCATTCCTTGCGCCTCTGTGAAAATGGGAGCTTTGGAACAGGGCATGGACATCCATCGCAGAATAATGGATAGAGGAATTTTGTCAGATGTTGTAGTTGCAACTGCCCTGGTAGACATCTATGCAAAAATTTTGGAAGCATAGACAAGGCACGAGAACTGTTTGACAGAATGCCTCGAAGAAATGTGTTCTCATGGAATGCAATTCCCTGATTGCAGGATATTAACAAAATGTAGCCAAAGACATCAAATTATTAAGGTTCTTATTATTCTTTATTACATGTCTTCATGATTGAAAGCATCACTTATTAGGTAGTGATGAGTTGTATGGGTTCTTTGTATAGTATATGCATTTGAATATGGATTCTTAGTGGGAATGTTTTTAAGAAAATTATTCTTCAAAGAAAAATATGATGAATCTAAAAAGTCAAGTGTATTCTAGAGTTCAAGAGTCAATAACAATTGTAAATAAAAGAAGAAATTTATAAGATCTTATAGAGTTCAACTTGAAAGACTATCCTTTCTTGCTGAGATAAATTAAAAAAATAAGTTCAATGGAATATCTAAATTTATAAATTCAATATCAGTACACTCAAAAATTATTTGCCCTTATTTGATGGGAGTGATTTACATTAGATAATGTGCATCTTCATGTCTTTGTTAGTCTAATGAATTATTTCAAGATATTTGTTAAAGATGTATTGTTGAAACTATTTGTTCACTATTAGAGGGGTAAGATAAAAATATAATTATATTAGCTTCTTAGATATAAAATATAATTATATTAGCTTTTCAGATAATTATCTTTCATATTATGAAAATTTACAACTACTAGTATTGAGTGGTTTAGAGATGAAGATGATCTTAGTAGGTTAATTGAATAGCTTTCTAATATTTAGAAAAATAAAAATGAATCAATTTGTCCATTTAATATTAGATAATCTCATTTTGAGTTGTGATAAATATTTCTAAACATGTAAGATCTATTATATAAGAATGTTTGGGATTTTATCATGGAGTCTTTAATCCTAAGTATAATATTTTTTCAAAAGAATGAATCCCATAAGTCTCTCATAGGCTTATTATTGCGGTAAACATATTGATGAAACCGTTAAGGATCAATGATGCTACATTTTACATCCAAAATTGTTTCTACTGATAATCCCTTATATTTGGATATTTAGTCTAATAAGTTAGCTATATATATTTGTGATGCTAATGATCAAGTTGTACTATATGGTGATTCATTCCTTTGGTTTGAATTATTTCAACAATTAGATACAAAATGTGCTAAAAGAGAAGTTCCAACAAAAGAAGATGAATAAACTACTAATGAAGTCAATTTAGTATTATTTCTTAATAAATTTTCTAGTAGATTTATTAATAGATTTGGTTATAGTAATGAGTCTCATGTAGCATGTTACAATGAATGTAATACAAAATAGAGAGGCAATATGGAAAATTAGGTCCTTCACATGCGGTGCCTCAACTTTCCATATTTAACTTCAATGATCTAAATGATGGTTTGGGTTACCTAGATATGACTCAAGTGTATATGATTTTTTCTATTTTGATCATAGCATTAGTTTTTTTGTTCCATTAATATTTTTACAAACATTAATAAAGTTAACCAAATTGATAGTAGAAGTAATATTTGGGATCTTTGTGTATTTATGAAGAAGAAGATGAGCTACACATTTTAGGTGACCTAAAGAATTAACCCAATATAGTTTACTTAGAGAATTTCCTTATATTTGAGAGTTTTTATTCATATTTCTTAATAAAAAAAATTTCTTTATAAAAAATCATGTAGCCTAGTATATCATTTTGCAACATGTGAATATGAGACATCTAAGTTTGATATTAATATATCTAAAGTGGTTTGCATTTAGGACAATGTTAAGACATTAGGTTATGAAGAATTTTATTTTCCTATGTGTTGAGATAGACTCACTTTCCAATAATGATGAACCATGTAATATTAGTGTAAATACTAGATGCAACTATGGTAATGTTAATATGCATGATCTCTATGTGTTGCATAGTGAGCTATTTGATTCATATAAGGGCCCAAAAGTTAATTTTTAGTCTCAATTCTTCAACCAAAATATTCCCATGTGTACATTCTTGAATGTGTGAGAATATTTATATTTTAGCTAGGTAGTAATTGTATTATAATGAAAAGAATGGAATAAATAATCTAAAATGTTGTTTTTGATTTAGGGAAGTATTAGTTTTATGTTTTCCCACAACCTTTGGGAGTAAGAGGTCCTTGTAGAGGATAATGTATCACATTTCTTTGTATGGACCATTGTAGCTTCATATGTATGCTAGAATCTTCCTAGTTGTAATTGCATGTCTCTAATATGTGGGCAATGTTGTTCATTATGAGCCTTTAATTTTTAGGTTTCTCTTTATTTTACATTTAATTTATATAATTTGTACATAATCCTTGTACATATTAGTTTTTGGCCTTATTTTATTCTTCTCCCTAGCTTTTTGGTTTGGTATGATCTATTAGAGACTTCTAGATTCTTGTACCTTTTGGACATTTAAGTCCCTAACAAGATGTTTTGTTGACATCCGTTCTTGGAATAACCTATTTCTATCTCTTTATAGTGTTTTGGCATGCTTAACATTGACAATCAATCCAAGAAATTAAAATTAGGGTTTCATCCTTTTGCCTTTACCTAGCTATATGATTGATGCCCTTTTATATTTATTTCCCTCACATATGTTTATTAAATCTTTATTATTTTGCTAATATTTTATGTTATAGTGATTGTGGAATATTATAACAATGCCTAAGTCCCTACATTTCCCCATATAGTTTATTTCTAATTGACCATTGAGTTATGAAAGGTAAAAAACCCTTTTTGTGTTTGTTCAACAACAAGACATTGTCACTTTTGTTTTGGCACATTAGTAATGTATAGTCACATGTATTCTCTTTACTCTATACATGAACAAAAATGGTTAAGTTCTTTTTTGTGAATTATATCATTTATCCATTCAAAAGAGAGTCATTTGTATTTTTCTTTTCTATGTCATGGACTTAAGTCTCAAATAGTTACTGGTCAAGATGAAAGTAGGTGGATGCCTAATTGGACTTGCATAAAAAATGAATAATTACAAATGGCCAAGTGGCCCAATGATTTATGTTTTGTGGGATTTATATTTCTTAGAGGTTCTCCTTTGTTAAGGGAAAGGAGAGTGTGACATGCTCTATTGTTTGAAGAAATGTTCAAAAATGGATAAACAAGTGGAGTGTAACTTCAACCATTATGTTTCATCCTTGGCCACCAATCCTTACCAATTATTTGAAATTATTTAATCCATGAATATTTGTGTAGGCTTGATATAAACAATATAAAGTGAAGAGGTTGCATTAGTAATACATTTGGCTTATGTATTGCACTTTCACTATGTTTTTGATCACAATTGTGGCTCCACAAATCCTAAAGACAACACACAAAACTAATTCTAGTGAATGTTGAGATGGGTTTGTGGGATAAATTTATGATTAGATAGTAGAAACAACAAAAAACTATATGTAAGAATTGGAAATATTTGCTTCATTGTTAGGCTCTTCTATGTCAAGGTAGGTTTTCCCTAAGGTATTTTGATAGGAAAATTAAAGAGATGAAAATAACACTTAATTCATCAACAACCACACCTAGAATATATGATAAACCCTTTGTTACATCAAAAATTTCATACCCTTACAATTTCACATTTATCTAGGCTTGTTGTAGTGACCATTCACATATCATATTTAGGGGTCATTTTAACCTCAACCTTGGTCATTTTTCCTTCACCAGATTACCAAATTTTCTATCACATTTTGATTCTTCTTACCGACATAAAATCACATGTTAAGTTTTGAATAATTTCTCTAGGATATGAGTGCAACGTTCGTGAGCATTCAAATGATACAATATTGTCCAATAAATTTCACAAAATTTAAATGTTTCTTCTTTACCAATTACCTAACATAGACAAAAGATAATACAATTAATCTAGAATGTGCAATTAAATAGTTAACCTAACATAGACAAAAGATAATACAATTAATCCAAACAAAAAAATTATACAAAATAACAACAATAATTGTGAGTTATCCTCTCCCATTTCCCACTAGTCAAGAATATTTCCATTTACTTGGAGTTTTCTTCACCTTTTATTTTTTCTTTCTCTATCTCCTACTCCAATTTTCTATTTCATACGTTTGTAGTTTTTATAAAAAGTATTTAATTAAACCTCCTTGTTATCATAAAATAAGTCTTTGATAGATACCTTAACAATGAATATTAGTAGTCATCTCCATTGCACTCTATGAATCTAATTTTATGAAGACAACATGATATTGTAGATTGCAAAAAACTCAAATAAAAAATAAAACTAATAAAACTTTCTTGAAAACAAAAATAAAACCTTTTTCCCTCATGCATGTATAACATGGTGAACATTATTATTGTGAATCCTACTTTTTGTATCACTTCATCTAGTGTCACCAATAATATCCACATTAAAATTATTCTTGTATAAAATGATGGGTGTAGTTCATATCCCTCACAACAATTTCTCCTACAATGATCTTGGAGATAAATTTTGTTGCAATGTGGAAATCAACACATACACAAAGGTTCTTCACAATTCTAATAGTTACTCTAACTTTGGTGTGTCCCATAAACCAAAAATAATTTCCAAATTTTCACTATGGTGGTAAAGAAATAATTATTTTTCTTCCTTTTCCACTTCACTAAGTAAATGTCTTGAATCTCGAAAACACCATATTACCTTCATCTCCCAAATGATGTCTCCAAATTTGCATAGATCGCTTGTGTCTATGGATGTGAGATCTATTTCCTACATAAAAAGAGCATACCATTTTATTGCCTTCAAACAAACTATATTTGAGGTTTTGTTTAATTCATTTATCTTTCATCAATTTCCTTACCATTTGAACCTCATACCACCTGCCCACTTTTGTATGTACATTTTCAAGAGAAGAACATAAATCACATTTTTATAATCCAAATAAAAAAGGAGTGCCATTATAAATTATAGAGCTCTTAATTTTAATCTTGACATGTGATTATATTTAGAATTTTCTACAGATGTGGTTATTTATAAATTTGATTTTACTCAAGATCTCAAGTTTAGATTTGACACTTCTTTATTCCTATAATTCCTAGTGGATGTGAGAATCCTTTTAATGTTTTTTTTTTAGATTGTAGGAATCGGGTAGCACGACCCCCTATAAACTACAGTGCGCTTGGTAAACTTTTTAATGTGACCGGCGGCGCTGGCGTGACATGCCCTCCGGTACCACGGGGGTGGGGAGACTAGACCTCGTGACCAACCTCCTGCAACAAGAAATATTTAGCCAACCAAGCTAGGGCCCCAACCCCTAGAATCCTTTTAATGTTAACTTAATATAACTCAATTCTATTTTTCTATAGATGCAACATTTAGATCCCCACTTAGAGGACATGCATAAGTACATGTTTAACTCTAGTCAATTGATGGCTTAGATTTCACTCGATAGAATAATGAATAAGGTTTTTTCTTGACTTAGGATTCTTTCTAGGGATTATTTCCTCTTGGGGACATGTGTCCATTAGAGATTTACTCTAAGACATCCATAGTCAATAATTTTCTTGAGGAATTGATGGTTAGGAGTTATTAAGACTTGGAAACAAAATTAAGCTTCAATATTACTGTGTCACCAAAAAGTGTAGAACTTGGTACTTTTTCACTCATTTTGGCCTTGTTTTACCTTGATTCAGCCTTGTAAGCTTGCAATTCAACAATAAACTAACTGTGTTTTACTAAGGTGTTGTGAAGTGTTATAACACATTTCCTCACTTTTCTAAGACCCTTTCAACACAATTCACCTAAACAACACCTTCTTACACCTTTCTAAGCCTTATGACAAGGTGTTGTAAAGTGTTGTGATGCATTTTCACACTTATCTAGGCATATCACCCCTAAATTAACCCTTTTTCTATGTTAATTTATCCCCTTAATGTACTTTTAGTCCCGACTTAAGTGTGTTTCAGGAGGAAAAGCTGATAAACTTCATTAAACACAAATTAATTCCCGACCACCACTTGAAATTGCCCAAGTGGACTAGGTCTCCACCTTGGGTGACCTAGTCCCTTTTGGCATAAATTTCAAATTTAAAATAAAATTTAACGAGAATCTTGCCTCCTAAACCCTAGTGTCGGCCTATCATGTTTCATTTCAGGAAAATTAGGGTTTTACATGTAAAAATAAGGGTTTTCACCTTCATTTTTCTCTCTCCCAAGCTCATTTTTACATCTCTTCACAAGAACTCTTGCACTCAAGTCTTCCAAAGCAAGCAATCAAGCATAAGCGTTTCACAAGAAACCTCCATTAGAGCTACTCTTGCATGTTGCAATCCATCAACAACAAAGGTTTGGTAAGCATTTCCATTAAGCTCATTATTCAATCTTACTTTATGCTTTATCTCATTTGGGTTTAGTTACCATCAAAGGGGTTTGACTTAGGCAAACCCCTATTTCCTAACACCGACATTCTCTTGGTCTTTGCATACATGTGTTTGCAAGTTTGTATGCAGGTTTGGTGAAGTACAAAGTGTTGGAGAAAGTACAAACATTCCCCTCAAGTCACATCAAAGCATCAAACCCTAGAATGAGCAAGAAGACAAGTTGTGGGTCACTTTCAGGAGTTTTAGACACAGATTGCTACAAAAGAAGAAAGTATTGGCCGAGAATCATATAATCAAGCCCTAAATCCTCAAAAATTATCAAGAGGACTAGGTCGCCCATATTGGCGACCTTGTCCCTATGCTAAGCCCAAAAAAGGGTTTTTATATTTTTGGGTACCCTTTTCCCCAAAACCTGGTCTAGCAAAGTTTCCCGACAAGTGGACTAGGTCACCCAACTTGGTGTAAGTGTCCTTCTACTCATTTCAAAAAAATTCTAGAATATTCTGGGACCATTCATCTGCAACATCACAAATTTCTAGGTGCACAAGTTCTCAACTTTCCCGTTTACTTTCTGTATTGCTTTCATTTAGGTCATTTTAGAGTAGTTTGCATTAGTTTAGATTTACTTTGTTTACATTACATGCATTTAGTTAGTATCATTTTACTTTCAGTTTTTAGCCACACAACACACACACATATCACAACCTTCATCAATCAGCCCCTCCCTTTGAATGCAACCGTCGAAAATCCCGTAACCACCTAGAGGAAAGAGTGACATTCCTACACACCAAGTGCTCCTAGGGTGAAAAACCCTAAGGGCCTAGTAGAGGGAATCTGTTTGCCCTAGGTCATAGCTACATTTTTGGTGGTTTAATTACAAAGGAATCTAGTCCTGAAGGATGGGCTTGATAGAGAAATTATAATGAAGGGACTTAGACTTATTATAATTAATTCAAGCAAAAAATTTCAATACTTAAATTATTTAGACTTTAGATCATTGAATCTTGCAAAGAGACATAGGATAATGGTTTTAGTATAGGCTATTAAAATTTTCCTCAAAGGGTTACATGGTAATACTTCCTTTTATGATTTATCCATAGGGTTTATACAATTATCTCTTAATAAATATTGACTATCTACAAGACATGATTTATAGCTAGGGTATATGCTCAATTTATGACATAAGAAATTTACTTACCAAATTTAGGAATTACATAAATACTACACTTTAGCCTCTAACCATCCATGGCTCCAATTGTCTAGATCATTCACTCTAGTTCAAGTACACTTAAGTAGCTAGGTTCACTCACTAGGACATTATAGAATCATGTCACATGTCTTATACATTAACCCAAATAATAATATAAATTAACACTTAAATAGGAAGGTATCAATCCTTAGAGGTTTCATAATTAGCTTTAGCAAATGACAATAAAACACTATATAATATTCCAATAAAAATGAATTTGTACTCATTAAGCCTTCTAGGAAGCTCATACAAGCCTTAAGTAATTTATATAACACACTAGAATCATAGTATTAAAAACTAACTCTATCTTTGAGGTGATGTGTCAAATTTTACACAATTGGTTTACACAAACTATTATAATATTTAACTATTAACATATTCTGTACAAATCTCTAGACTTTATAACTTAATGCCTTCAGAAAAAATAATAGCAAGCCTCTTGATCCTTAACCAATAATTTGATTATTGTCAACTACCACCCAACAATCCTTAATGCTTCCTACTACACATCTTTGATGGAGTCCATAAGCAAAGCTACCCCTTTCTCCTATAAACATATTGGGTAAACCAATATCACAAAGTTCATTACAATAGAAAAATATAATTGTAGTTAGATTCATGAATTTAAAGATAATATTCATTCATCTTTATTGTAACCAAATTTATTCATTGATTCATATAATGTAGGAACATATGTTACCAATTTATTATTAGAGTGTAGAGTACTTTGCTTGGATGCTAGCCCAAGTATCATGGGCCTACTTTTCCTCCTATACAACATTACAATGATTTGTTCAACTTCATAAGGATGTTACTAGGTGTGTGGCCATTTAGAGGTCTTCAACCCATTTGATTGGTGTAGTGATTCTAAAATATAAGCAATTGTGTATCTAATTTCTAGAACCAATCTAAGAGAACCATGGAATCCACCACTTAGCCAATCTAGGAAATTTATCACATCCACCCATTAGCCAATCTAGAACTCAATATCACTAGATTGACCAATTGACATATGCACAAGCATGCATACATATAGACACAAACATGTCTCTAAACATTTGAGTCACAATTACATTCAACACAATTTGGGGGGCTCCAACCACTCCAACGGGCCCTAACACATATTAACAAGGAAATACCTTGATCACAATGTAACACTTTGCTATACCAAATCAACACTATCCAACTTTAAACTAACATAGCAATCATCCTAAGAACACCTTGATAATCAAGGCAACACCTCACTATGGAAAGGCACGCTATTCAACTTGTACTAGAGATATAAAATATCCCCTCTTAGACTAGAATGACCATCATTTGGATTTTTGATTCACCAAAATGACCACTATGTTACTTTATGCATGATTGACCATGGAGCTATTGTCTCTATAAATTGGTGACTATACAATTCCATTAAGGCATGAAGGATGATCAAAAATTTAGACCACAAAGTCTTCCTTATGGTTAGATCAAATGTATATTGTGCTACAATAGATCAAACTCGTACACAAAGATCCCAACATAGACATGAAACCTATAAATTCACAAACATAGAATTCCATATTCACACAGTGTAAACACATTGAGAACTATAGCTTGAACATATAATGTCACAATTTAATAACATCACTAATCACACACAATGCACATCCACGATATATTATTTCACTGATTTCAACCTAAACATATACCTCATCTAAACCTTCTTCAACTCTCCTAATCTCATATACTCTTCACTACTCTTTTGCTAATTTGTATGATGAATTTGGTATCAAAATTACTCTAAAAGTTGAATATGTAGGTTTTATGAATGCATAGCTACATTTTGTATACAAGTCTACCAGAACAGTTCCAAAGCTCCCATTTGGTACAAGTTGGGAGGATGCTGGCAAAGGTTGTAGAGTTTGGCTTTACACCAGCCAATTGCATTTGGTTGAAAGTCTCTAAAGCCTTTACAACAAGTACTTTTTGGTGACATCCGGCTACCAGGGCGTTCCATGAGAACACATTTCTTTGAGGCATTCTGTCAAACAGTTCTCGTGCCTTGTCTATGCTTCCAAATTTTTTGCATAGATGTCTACCAGGGCAGTTGCAACTACAACATCTGACAAAATTCCTCTATCCATTATTCTGCGATGGATGTCCATGCCCTGTTCCAAAGCTCCCATTTTCACAGAGGCGCAAGGAATGCTGGCAAAGGTTGCGGAGTCTGGCGTTGCAGCTGCCAATTGCATTTAGTTGAAAGTTTCTAAATCCTTTTCGAACAAACGCATTTTGTGCATATCCTGCAATCATAGCATTCCATGAGACTGCATTTCTTTGAGGCGTCCGGTCAAACAGTTCACGTGCCTTGTCTATGCTTGAAGTGATTTTAACCACTTTGGCACAGGTGGGGAGTACACTCGCAAAAAATGTCTGAAGTGATTTTAACCACTACGAAATGAAAGAGGATGCTAAAATCCTCAAATTTGCCAAAACGGGCTGCAGCTCTAGTGCTCTGGTGTCTGAGCAAGTCGCTGGCTGTCTAACAACACTCTCAATAGCTTTTATGGAAAGAACATTGTTGCGCTGCTGTAATATTGTCGAGCAGGGCAGGGGATCAAAACTATTCAAAGCTGCAGCTTCTTCAAACGCTGCGGATGCACCAAGCTGTAGATAATAAGTCGTACCGCAAAGCATTCCGACAAACACTTACGGGCATCCACCAAACTTCTGCGCGGGAAAAGAGTTTGAATTTTGGATGTTAACGGCGACGGTTGTTTGAACGGAACGGATGCTGTCGAAAGGAATGGGCCCACATCACACCTAAGCAGTCAAAGCTTAGTGTGTGATGTTTAAGCCCAGCCGCGACAACCTGTTGTTGGGTGAGAATGTACTCGCTGCCAAAAGACACCACCACCACCGAACCAGTAGGTTGCCTGTCGAGCCACTGCAAGCAAATGTCATCCGTGGGGAGTGGCGGGAGTTTAGGCATGAGTATTCCAACAGGGATCACTGGCCGCTTCCTGAGGCTCTGCAAATACTCCACGTACACTCCTTCCAACTCCAAACAAGTATTGCATGCGACTACACAACTCTCCCGCACGCAGATGCTGGCGCGGTCGGCCAAGCTAAGCCCATCTGCATGCTTCTGATGTAGCTCCACGGCCCTCCGCGCTTCGAACAACTGGCGCTGAGTAATCTGTGAAGGGAATCCGGGCGGCGACGCGATCAGATCCTGGGCTGTTGGGTTTTCCGGTGCGATGTCCAGTTGCCCTTGCATAAAGCTGAAGCTGGCCACTCCTATTGTGAGGAAGAATATGGTGGGAATGGGAGTGGACACCTTGGCAGCAACACGAGGAGCCCAGTGCTGCGCAAAATCGTGGATCACTAAGTCGGGTGACAGTTGTTGCAAGAGCTCTTCGAAGGGCTTCTCCAAAAGGTCCATGGCGGCTTTCAGTAAAGGTAGCAGTCGTGGCGCTTCTCCTCTCTTGGCAGCATCTGCGGAGGACTCTACGCCTCTTGGCAGCCCCTCCACGGTAGGCATCGTCAGTTCCACCAGATCTATCCCTGGTGCATCGCAGACTTGTGGTTTAATCCGTTTAATATTCAGCGGGGTTGAGACGAAGAAAATTTTAAGACCATGAGTGGCCAGGCTTTTGGCAAGCTCAAGGAAGGGTGTTATGTGACCGTGGGCAAGCCATGGAATGATCACCACACGAAGCTCTCTCTGTCTTTCCTCCGCCATTGTTGATGCAGCTCAGGTTTCATCTAACAAACTACTTTCAGTGTCCCACGCATTCTTATCGACAATTTTCCCTGACTGTATGGTTCGAATAATTAATAAATTTGGTCATATATGCATCTGACTGTAAGGTATACGTCGTGGTACGTAGACTTTTTTCTTTTTATGAAGAACACATCAAGTCCATGCTGGTGGGCCTGTTACATTATTTTTGTTTATTGGGTATAAACTAAATTAGGGTCCCATAATGGTGTATCTTAATTGCACATGACAACTTAATTATAAAAAAATTATAGTAGAGTACTTAAGGGATGTAGACAATTTAAATGTTCTTTTAATATGATATATTTTAATGTATTTGGATATTTATTCTAGAGAGTTGAGTTTATATAATATAATAATAATTTGACTTAATTTAAGATATTTTTTATAATATAATTGTTAAAGAATAAATCTTAATTCACATCTTCATAATTCATAGCATGAATCTAAGTACTTCTAGATCATTATTATTAGTAGAATAACAATGCAAGTACAAACATGTCTCAAAGGAAATAATGTAATGTTATTGTACATAAAGAAATTCTATCCATCCATATTAATGTAAAGAAAAATACATTCTTGATTTCTTGTTTCATAAAGAAATTATTTGAATTGGTTTACAATTTCTCTATATAGACACGATTAGAGAAAATTATATTTCATTTTTGTGAATGAATAAATAATTAATAGATTTTTGGCATTAATGGAAGATTTTTGACAATGTTGAATTTAATAGCATGAATGGTTGTAAACTTAAATATAAAATGATTGCATTTTGGAACATATTGTACCAAATTATTGAAAGCATCAAGAAGAAGTGAAACCCTAGTGAATTACAAAGTGCAATAGTCTATAATTATTATCTACACTAGATAGATGATTTATTGTGTGGCTATGGTAACAAGAAAAAAATAAAGCCATGCTTGTGGAAATGTTGAAATGTAGTGCCCAAGTTGGCTAGTGGATTTTGATGAGCTTATGGTTTAAGTGGGAGGAATATGCTATTTTTAGCACATGGAATCATTTGTGGATTTAGGCACCAAATTTTGGGTCATTTCACCTTATGGATTCCTAATTACCATTTGATGGATTCAGTTATTGCTTCTCCTATTTATTGGGTGCTTCAAATGGAGGCTTTGATAGTGAGTTTTGCAGATACTATTATGATTAATAACATTCTGTTGTTTCCACAGTCCATGATAATTGGTATCCAAGGTTTTTATATCCAAGTTTGGTCACTCTTTTTCATTTCTCTCTCTATTTGCTAGACATCCCGATGACGGATCATGGAGTATGATCTGAAACGTTGATGTAAAAATTTACACACAGTTTTTCTAAAAACCTTGGATACCTACTATTATGATACCCAAAATACCCTTGATATCTTGTTGGTGGTATAAGCCTATAAAATATTGGTGTGAATGGGGTATATTGCCTAACTAACTCACCTAGTACTTAGGTCCTATTGACACATGTTCATGTTAGATTTACTTAAGTGTCTAGGAATATTTTTAGAAGCATTTAGATCTTATCTTATCTTATCTCTAATTGTCTCATGGTATAGGATTAAGATACTTGTCGTGATCTTGCCTCGTCCTACCTCTCAAACTTGCCTATATAAGCAAGGCCTCATATACATTATGTAATGTAGGGGAAGTACTATCATTGACCCATTATTGATCATTTTACATTATTGCATCCATAATCAAGCAATTTGTAGTGTCCAAAATTGCATATCCTTGCAATTTCACATTGCATGATTTCCTCCCTTTAACCCTTGATATTAAATTTTTTAATTCTGAAATGTTAGCACCCAAATTATCCATTTTTTCTAATTTCATCATGTTCACAATTCTTTAAGTCTAGAAATTTTTGGATGGGAGTGCTCTATGTGGATATTTGTGCAACACACTAAGGTCTAGTGAAAATTTGCGACTCAAGTGGTTGTAGGAGCATTACCTTCCTATGGATTTTTTGAGCGTAATACTCTTGCATGTAGCCACATTGAACAAAATCAAGTTGGATTACTATTTAAGAAAGGAAGGTTGATTTTTCATTCTCTCTTCCTCTTTATACTCTGACGATTGTTGAAGAAGCTCCTTCATTTTATAGCAAGATATTCTTCACTCTACATGTTATTCTCTTAAGAATTTTTCACCACCATCTTCATAGAAATGTGTAGAACAACAATCTTGAGAAATATATTTTATCTTGGAGGTTTTTCAAAAATCTTCAAGGTGATTTTGTTTCATTTTGTTGTTCCCTTTTCTTCTTGCATATTTCATTTTTATGTTGGCATTTGATAGTCTTAGGTGTTAGCATATTGTTATTAAATAATTCATATTACAAGTTGTAGAATTTTTATTTTGAAGTTATCATACTTGAGCTTCTTCCAATCTTGTTTGAGAAATCATGGCTACCATGGAGGTAGAAATACCAAAATAAGGGTTTAACAAAGGCAAGTCCCTTAACAACCAATAAAACAAAATCTCTTTCTTTTACATGTGCAGGTTTTGATTCTTTAAGGAAACAAGCTCAATTTTCTTGTATCTTTTGAAATTTCTTTTTCACTTATTTTTTATTTAAATAGTTAATTTTGTTAATTTTGATAGATAAATTATTTCTTGAATGTATTTTTTTGTTTATGTTTATATGTGTGTAGGAATAGTTTTTGTATGATCTGAGCTTTTTATTCCACATTTATGTTGGATGACAATGTGACATGAGGATGTCTATAATACACTTGGTGTCCATGCCCAAGACTTCCTAGAAGCTACAAAATATTTTTCAAGATCAATGCTTTATGTTTCTACATGAGTTAAGTTGTAATTTTTATTGTGCAAAGATATACTTTCGCTAGTTCATTATAGCTAGATATTTCATTTTATAATAGCTCGTATTGTATACTTTTATTTCTAATTATAAGAAATTGTATAAGGATAATCAAAATAATCTTTTGAGTTGTTGATTCATCCTAATATAATATGTGAAAAATCAAGCTCAAAAGATTTGAGTACTTTTTGTTAGATTATATTTTTCATATACTACATAATCTATCCTCTTTCTCAGTTCTCTTATGGAAGGTTATCTTTGGTTTTGTATGTGATCCTATGGTATTAGAGCTCATTATCAACTATTAGATAAAAGACTTACATTCTAAAAGTGTATTATTACCATTTATACTATTATTGTTTTCAAGAACAGATATACAAAAAGAAAAAAGTCAGAAAATGCAACATATGAGACAATGAACAACACGAGGTACGCTGCAATACCCTCCGACTTGAGGGGAAAAAGCTAGCAATATATATATCACTTATATAATGAAAGAATAAGAGCATAAATCTGCTTACAACACAGGCCCAACTCATGGCCAAATTTGATACAATGAAAATTAGCACCTCTTCTAGTTGCAAAGGTACAATGAAATGGTTCTCCTTAAAATTGGCCTGCAGCTACAGTAAGATCTACAACTACATGATGATGATCTACTTCCACAATATGATTTGATGATCTGCTGCCACATAATGATGATCTGCTACCACATAATGATCTGATCTTATGCCACCTAATGATGATCTGCTGCCTCAGTATGATTTTCTGCCCAAGAGCGAACTTATTCAAGGAATGTGAATTATCCTTAATCTCTTTCATCATCTAATGATCAAAACATGACCTTGTATTTATACAAAATATGGTGGCCCTTGAAGTAGCTCGGCCTCATAAAGAATTTACCAATAATAAGATAGGTCGGCCACCATAAAGAAGAATAATACAATAAGTGGTGCAAATTCCAAGGAGGTTGGCCCAAGAGAAGTAGTATTACTCCTTTTGTGAAGTGCCTCTTCACATTGAGCTATCACATATAAATGAATAGTCAAGAGGCTACACATGAATTTATATATTCACTTGTGGCTGGAAGTATGAGCCCAAAGATGCTATAACATCGAAACTCCCTCTCAGCTAGGGATAATTTCTTCCAGCTATATAAGACATGTCAACTCATTTTGAGAGCATATCACCTCATCATGATATCAACCACCATGGATGCACCCATGTGTGGACAAGAAGGAACTTATCACCTCATCATGAAAGCATATCACCTCATCGTGATAAAGGAGCTTATCACCTCATCGTGAAAGGAAATAAGATATCACCTCATCATGATATCAGATATCACCTCATCATGATATCAACCATCATTGCTACCTCCATAGATGGTATGTACAAGTGCTCATCACTCAATGTGATGTTGTCACCTCACCACGACTTTCACCATGGCTCTCCCAGAGGGTGAAACACAAGTACAAAAAAAATCATTATGGACTCCCTCATGTGATGTTGTCATGGAGTCACACACATGAAATCCACCATGGCTCTCCCAGAGGGTGGACCAAGGGCTTTCACCTCAAACTTCTCTTGTAGAGAAGAATGCATTAACAAGGGATTTCACCTTGAACTTCTCCTAAGAGAAGAACTCATTAAAGAGGATCACTAATACTGAGACTCCTTGTCAGTCAAGGCTACGTTCTCCACCATACCAAGATTTTCTTGAAAGTACACAAACTTTATCCTAGAGAGGGGCTTGGTGAGAATGTCTGTCATCTGCTCATCAGTGCTGATATACCTCAACTGTATAGCTTTCCTCAATACCATATCTCTGATATAATGGTACTTGATCTCAACATCCTTTGTTCTTTCATGAAACACAGGATTGACATAAAGCTTCACACAACTCTGGTTATCACAATGAATGATGGTAGGCTCCATTGATTGTCCAAAAAATCCTTCTAGGAGCTTACGAAACCACACTGCTTCACGAGCTCCCATACAAGCTGCAATGTACTCTACCTCGACTGTACTCAATGCCACTGAAGACTGGTTCCTGCTGCATCAGGATATCATAGCAGATCCCAAACTGAAACAACAACCAGAGGTAATCTTCTGATCTGAGACACACCCTACCCAATCATAATTAGTAAAGCCATGCAGCTCCAAATCCACACCTATAGAATATCTCAGTCCATATCCAACTGTGCCACACAAGTATCTTAGGATATGTTTAGCTGCAACAAGTTGTATCTGCCTTGGTTCACACATAAACTGGATAAGTGCACTCACTGTGAGTCAACATCATTCTTGGAGAAGCCCAAGATCAACAAGTATCGATCAAACCTCGAGGATCTGAAACACCACTTTTGATTCAGTAGGCTCCCTCTGAATCTATAAGAATTTACATCAACCTCCTGACCTCCTAGCTCAAGGTTACTTTTGAAGAATTTCTAGACTCCCTCTGAAGGTTAATTCTTCCTCCTCGAAGAAGCTAATCACAATGACAACCTGAAAGGTAATTTTATCTTCAAGATATATCTCTTGCCATCAATATAGTCCCATGACTGCAAGTTGTGACTCCAAGCTTGATCATCTCTTTATTCTGTATGATTTCCACACAAGATGCCTTAAGATTTTCTATGCGATCTCTCATTACCATATTGTTCCTTGATCCGTCCTGAAGGCATCAAGAAGAGATATTATTAATAGTTTATAGAATTATCTTGAAGAGAAATACAAATGCAAGATTCACTATTGCATGAATTAATAACTATATAAGAATTCATGAACATTAACATTTTTCAGCCATGCAATACTTATCTTAATGAAGTCAAAATCTGGTACGCAGAGACTAAGGGATCGATCGATCACAATATCTACTCTCTTCGCCCTTTATAGTGGCGTCGATCACTAATGCAACCTCTTGACTTCAATTGTAACTGATCACACAATTATCTTCAAACATTGTGAAGGATCATCATCTAGTCTGCATAAAATTGATGATTAGACAACAACAAAAAAATTCAATTATCTTATCTTATCCTGGAGTGATCTTTTCTAACATACATAATTCAAATAAACGAATTCAAACCTGCACAACCTAGATTTCAAAAGTATAACCAAAAGAAGAATACTTATCTCTTTTTGTCTTCACATTGTACAGAAAATTATTTCTCCTTTCAAGGGCTCAGAATCAAAGTAACTTCCAGCTCTCAAGACATATTAAAAAAACTTATCTTGATATTGATTCTGAATATCCGGATCCGACCCAGGTTACCTCTGTAACAGTCCCGTAATGACATAAAGAAATGTAATTGATACATCTCCTATAAACCCTGTCATAGAGAAGCTTTGTTGTAGATGATCTCTTTTATCAAAGGGGACAATAGTCGAGATGTTCTGACTTGTTCTCTCTGACTTTGTATTAAATCCCAGTTTATTCCTCTAGCTGATGCATCCAATTAGTGATGAGACTCGATGCAACTTGGATCAACATCACTAAGTGATTTGTTGCTTGAGTTGACCCAAAAAGTACCCCCGTGAGTGAGATTGATATGCCTCAGGTAAGAATTTGATATCATGTGTCTAATGTGACACCAAAGATGCAGATTGCTTAACGTTTAGGCTATCTCAATGGCTCTCCTTCAGATTGTAAATGGAAAAGACTACCACATTATTAGTTCTTGCTCCCGATAGACTTATCTTCAATGAATCCTTCATTCTTAATTCAACTTGATTCTTCTTGTGTGCATTCTACCATATTTGTTTTGGATCTTTACTAAGCCCGCTCTGATACCATGTTAGTGTTTTTGAGAACAGATATACAGAAAGAAAATATTCAAAAAATGCAACATATGAGACAGTGAACAACACAAGGTACCCTGGAAAAACCCTCTGACCTGAGGGGAAAAACCCAGCAATATATATATCACTTATATAATGAAGGAATAAGAGCAAAAATCTGCTTACAACATAGTCCCAACTCATGGCCAAATTTGATACAATGAAAATTAGCACCTCTTCTAGATGCAAAGGTACAATGAAATGGTTCTCCTTGAAATCGGCTTGCAGCTATAGTAAGATCTACAACTACATGATGATGATCTATTGCTATAGTATGATTTGATGATCTGTTGCCACATAATGATGATCTGCTGCCACATAATGATGATCTACTGCCACCTAAGGATGATCTACTGCCTTAGTATGTTTTTCTGCCCAAGAGAAAACTTCTTCAAGGAGTGTGAATTATCCTTAATATATTTCCTCATCCAATGATAAAAACATGACGTTGTATTTATACAAAATATGGTGACCCTTGAAGTAGGTTAGCCTCATAAAGAATTTACCAATAATAAGATAGGTCGGCCACCATAAAGAAGAACAATACAATAAGTGGTACAAATTACAAGGAGGTTGCCCCAAGAGAAGTAATATTAATCCTTTTTTGAAGCACCTCTTCGCATTGGGCTATCACATATAACTGAATAGCCGAGAGGAGCCCTACATGAATTTATATATTCACTTGTGGCTAGAAGTATGAGCCCGAAGCTGCTATATCATCAACAAATAATAAATAATACAATGATTTTCTTTGGAATGTGGGGGTTTTTTGTTGAAAGGATTTTCCCCATGTAAATCATTATATTATTCAATATATTTATTTTGTGCCTATATCATTATAGCTATATGGTTAGTTTGTGTTTTCTCATATACTTCCTCCCATAGATTAGTTTAGGAAGTTTATTTGACACCTCTACTTTCTTGCACTTGTGAGTGTGCTTATGTAATGCCCTGCCACGCAACCCTAGAGGAAGTTTCAATTCACTATAAAAGCGAACTAATTTTTTTTTATTTTTAATTAAAGTGAATTAAACATACATGTTCACCTATAATTGACAACATCCCCTAAGGCTACGTAATCGAGATTACTTAAATCCCCATTAACATACATCATTTAAATTCCATTGCATTCAATAACACAAGTAATAAACATTCATTCAACATAAGTAAATACAAGATAGGAATATAATATCCATAACATATATCCATTACAAGATTACAACCCTCATTCCCAGAATGAGTCAAAATACAAAAGTGTTACAATTACATAAATCCACCTCATAATAACAAGAGGGGTAAAACAATTCATTACAATATGAATTACAACAATGCTAGAAAAGAATAACAAGATCCGCGAGTTGTCCCAACTGGATGTCTCTCCTCCACGAACTGAAGATCAATGGGGACCCAACGGTTTTGGTGCATGTTCCACCCAACCAAGTGGTACCCAAAGGCCCACCCCCCATGCTAGGAGATAGTAACAACGTAACATGGACAAATATCTACAACCACTAACCAAAGGCAGACTCATACTGACATAACCCACAAATGCAATAACCAAGTACAACTCAAGTACTACACAAGTACAACATTCACATCACTGACATAGGTCACATTGCTTCCAGACATAAAATAGATCAAGTATGTTCAAAGAACCATACACATAAAACAAATACCAATAGTTTTCCTAGATAGAGTGTCATCGCATAGTAGTCATGAGATCTCCTCTGGGCATTCTTCATAGGCTCCGGCCACGGTAATCCTAGTGACCTCAACCGAATCCCGACCCTCATACTCACTCATGTGGAATCAACTACCTCTCATACGGACAAGATAGTTGATCTTGCCATTCCAAACCTTCCCACTCATCCCAAGTCTAAACAAGCCCTTGTGTCTATGAGTGAGGTAAAATTATCTTGATTAGTGAGAAGTTAGTCCTAATCTTCTAAGTACATTACTTTAATTATCACTTGATTAAATCTCTCCTGAAGGTTACCTAGTTTACCTCTTTGGGCTCTAGCGCCTAACAGAAGCCACTCTTCTAATGGACAACACACCATACCAATCTAATCACCAAGGGAAACACCAGTGCATACAATCTAGGCATCAAACCACTCCAACTCAAGGAGGAAACAAATAAAAGAACTCACTCCAAACATCTTGGAGGCAACATAACACATAGACCACTCCTTTCATAGGAGGCACAAAATATCCCCGTTCGTGGAAACCAGGTAAATACAAAAAAGATACCATGCACTACCCAAGGGAAAACAACAGGTTGACATAAAGAAATCGACAACCCTCATCCTCTAAGATTCTCTGGAAGACTTACAAATTTGGACTAACACATAATCCCATATTCCAAAATACGACATGACAACATAGCTACAAAAGCATTCACGTCATTAATCAAGTCTAATATTTGGATTTCCTAAATCCATACTCATTCAATAGATATCATTGACAAAGTCAAAGGCACAATAACTAGATTAACTGAACTAATCATATAACCATATTTCCTCTTTCATTACTAGACATCTAAAATAAGTAAGCTCACTTTCCTTTACGAATATAGAGAAAATAAAACATTTAAGGCAATCATGAAGAATATTACTATTTTTGGATATTCTAAATCCATAACTCTTTCATATTCCAATCACAACGATTAAATTGCTCTAATGGAAATAAATAAAACATAATAAATATTTGCCTTTTCAATATAATTATTTCCTAAATTTACTTTTAATACAACATATAACTATTGCAAATAACCTTTTCAATTTTCTATCCAAATCCTATATCTCTTTGACTTTCCATTTAAAGCAAGTAATTTATAAAATATATTTTTCCTTATCTAATTGCCCATGCATTCAAAACTTATCATTTAAGATCTCCATGCAAAGCTAAATTATATGCACTAAAACAAAACAAAACAAATAATGAATATACTCCTAGTTTAAATACTCATGTAATATTCACATCGCAACATTTTCTTCAATTATATTTACAAATAAATATTCCATTCCCATAAACCATTATGTTCAATTCTTCAATCAGATATTCTTTCTTATATTTTTCATTGCATGTAAATAGTTATTTAATGAGACACATTAAATTTACAATTTTATCTATAAACTTATTTGTACATGTAATCAATAACAACGTTAATTAAACATTTATATATACTACTTTACCAAATTAAACATATTGAAATTAATATATAATACCAGTATATAACATATATACAATATAAATATATATATATATATATATATATATATGTATATAAATTATGTTTGTGCATATATATTATATATATATATTACCCCTACACTTAACATACAAAAACCGAATTTAAAGAAAACTTATTAAATTTCCATTGAAATGGAAATCGAATTTTAACATTAAAGAAATGAGTCAGATGCATCCCGTTTTAGATAGGGGCAGATGAAATCGCAATCCCCAAATTTCGAGAGACAGTATTAAAAAAAAATAACAATAAACAACAAAAATATCTTTTGCTTGGGGAGGGGTCGGCCACTGCCAAACCCCCGCCCCACCTTACTCCACCGGTGGCCACTCCAATGGGGGTTGCGCTGCCTTCAAAGACAACGCTCCCTCCATATAATGGAGGGTGCTGCCTTTGGAGGCAGCCGCACCTTGTTTACAAAGAGGCGACAGTGGGTTCAAACCCCCGCCCAAAACAATGACAAAAAAAACAAAATGCGATGCCTTATTTTTTTATTTTTTATTTTATTTTTAAAAAAAAATTATGTACAAATTCTGGAAGTTCGCTTGTCGTACGAACGACGATTTTGGATTTTAAATTCATATTTTAACAATGCAAATTTTTATATTCATATGTTATATATATATATAACGAATTTACCATCACGAATAAATTGAAGAAATTTTGTGAAAATAATCACCTACAGGGAAAATTGCAAAGTTTTTTCAGAAAATCTCAAATTTCATAAAAATTCAAAAACTAATTATCTTAAACCATTTTCTCGAATTCTTGAACAATAAAATTAAATAGGATATAAAGTTAAATAGGATCACAATTAAAACTTGAAGTTTCTAAAACCCCAAGGTTTCTCCAGCTATTTTCCAAGAGATTTTTCAAAATAAATTTGATTTTCCTACAGAGGTTACATTTTCTAAAACAGTGTAAATGTATTGTTCAACTTCAAGGTTTGAATCCAATAACGAAACAATCGATTTTCTCAAATAATTTAAATTCTACTGAGGTTTTCACAATTTTCACCCAAGAATTTTCACAAAAACAAAAGCTTTAAATTTATTTATTTCCTTTCTTCTAATAACAAATTTCTTTTCTAAAACAGATTTAACAAACAAATCTTTATTCACTACTATTTTAAAAGCAATCAAGAACAATAAAAACATAGAAGAAAACCCGATTCAAGAAGCTACAGGCAAAGATGAATTTCTGATGCAAAACCTCCTCCAAGGATCTCACGAATTTTATTCAACCATGCCATTAATTCAATCAAGCCACGAATCCACAAACACAACCAAACTCCAACAAAAATTTTTCAAATCAATTTTACAGCCAAAAATTTCTTCAAACCCTTCTCTGTGCAATTTTCCCCAAAAATCCTCCTTTCAAAATCTTCTCTCAGAATGAATCCATTTTCAATAATCTCTTCTCCTTAATTAAGCATGCAATTCAGTCCTAAATCAAAAATATCCTAAAACCAAATCTGATCCTTTGCGTGCAATATTCACAATTACAATATAAATTTTAATTTCAATTTTCAAAAACCCACTTTCAATTTAAAATGCAATTTCAAATAATAATTTAATTCCCAAAATTGAAACTAATTTCCCGAATATACATTTAATTATAATTTCTAATTTAATGCCCACAAGTTGAAATTAAATTCCAAAATTAATTTTAATTCCTTCCTTTCCTTTCATTTTCTTGCATCACATTTAATTAATTAATTTAATTATTTAATAACTTAATGCATCCTCTTGGATTAAATTTAATTAATTAAATAAATTAAATATAATTAATTAATTTTAAATATAAAATTTTATCCACATTGCATAATTTAAATTAAATAACCATCAACATGATTTAATACAATAATTCTAAATATCTATTTCCAAAAAGAATCCTTCAGAATTTGAATAAGATTAAAGCAAGGAAATCAACGACTCGACACACACGACTGACGACACACTAAGGCTAGGGCGTAGAATTGACACATGTTACCTAGCTAATATCTCTCGTTCAACTTAACCATTGGATCGGCATGCTCAGACCTGTGAAACCAAGTGGAGTCGATGTCATGTATCTGCAAACCTGAAAACCAGATAAACAACCTCATATAATATATCTAGCATATAATACACACCATGAAGAAGAAATCTCAGATTCGCAGGGCGCTCGCAAGTGAGTGATGCAAACCCATCCCCTTCACCAATACAATCATCATAACTGACACTTTCACAATACATCAAATATTCTCATATACTCTAACATGTTATATCAACTAACATCATCATTACACCAATTAAAGCATGTAAACTAAAGCATCAGATAAATCAAATCACATCACATAATATAGTCTATCGCTCAATGAATAGCGCTCAAATACACACGCAAGATAAAGTATCAGAATATCCAGAAACATAAGTCAACGCAAAATAAGGGAACATTGTCCAATCCAAAAAGCAAAACAGAGGGGTATTACATTCTCCCCCCAAGGGTTAGGCTTACTCCTGGAAGCCTGCAAAGCCCCCAAGTGCAAACTCTATATAATCACACATAACCAAGGGTTCCAAACTGAACCACTCCATACCTCAACACATAAAGAACAACAACCCGTGTCGTATACAACTCAGCCAAGTACACTGTCAAACCAACCAAGACAACATGGTGAAGCAACCACCAACCAAGTCTCCAAAAACACATAATCATGGATTATCATACATAATACACATATGTACCAATACACAACACTATAAATCATCGCAAGACTACACAAGGGTCCACCTGGACACTAGAAAGTGGCATACCAATCCATGATAGAAGAATCCATGAACCAAGAACAACTAATCATCTCGACTAAATCTAACATCAAACCCGTGGTTTGATGGTGTTAGGTCATACATAAAGTGAAACCATCCAAAAAAGACCACCATGACTTGTCTCTTGTTGTGTAAGGTGATTAGCCTCCAAGAGATAATCATCACACATAGGTAAGTAGTGGGTCATAGCTGCATCCAGCCTCACATACCCCCATTCTCAATGTTTCCTGCATCTACTTCCTCGTACACTCTCACCAAGTTCATCCCATACATCCTTGAAGAGGAATCACAATACAACACATAACCGACATTGAAAACAACAAAGATAACTAGCTTAGCCACCAAGTTCATAAAGAATAGCAAATTAAAGTTTAATTTCAATAATAAGGCAATAAATGTGCACAATTTCAACACTGAATCAAACATATAACCACTAGGGTTATAAGAAAATAAGTTCATAAGTTGTGGCTAAACCTTCACAATCAATTATAAAAAAAGTGTTGGCCCTAACAATCAACTGAAAAGAATCATCAATAACTGAAAGAAAGTTCACAATCTTTAAATTCCATTATACAACAACTGTGTGACTAGATACTAGCCACAAAACGAGGAAGGAGGAAACAATGTCCAACTAGAATGATAACAACCCTCATGTGACGTGGAGTGAGCACGCAATCCACATGACCTAGAGTGTATCCACGACTCTCAAACAAGATACAATTACTAGTTTCTTACATTTACAAGGGTACAACTACATACCTAATAAAATAGGAGTATCAAATTCCATAACCCATGGAAAACGTATCATAACTTTCCAACCCTAACCTTTTATCAGGTTACTAACACGCTACTCTCTTTCTCAGAGTACATCATGCTAAAGATAAAGGTCATGAACATGTGATCACTTATCACTCCACTAACAAAACACAGGGACAACATAGTGGGCACAAATGTACCCAGAGAACCCAGTGTTTAAACCTAGGCTCTGATACCATGTGTAATGCCCCGCCACGCAACCCTAGAGGAAGTTTCAATTCACTATAAAAGCGAACTAATTTTTTTTTTATTTACTAAAGTGAATTAAACATACATGTTCACCTATAATTGACAACATCCCCTAAGGCTACGTAACCGAGATTCCTTAAATCCCCATTAACATACATCATTTAAATTACATTGCATTCAATAACACAAGTAATAAACATTCATTCAACATAAGTAAATACAAGATAGGAATATAATATTTATAACATATATCCATTACAAGATTACAACCCTCATTCCCAGAATGAGTCAAAATACAAAAGTGTTACAATTACATAAATCCACCTCATAATAACAAGCGGGGTAAAACAATTCATTACAATATGAATTACAACAATGCTAGAAAAGAATAACAAGATCCGTGAGTTGTCCCAACTGGATGTCTCTCCTCCACGAACTGAAGATCAATGGGGACCCAATGGTTTTGGTGCATGTTCCACCCAACCAAGTGGTACCCAAAGGCCCACCCCCCATGCTAGGAGATAGTAACAACGTAACATGGACAAATATCTACAACCACTAACCAAAGGCAGACTCATACTGACATAACCCACAAATGCAATAACCAAGTACAACTCAAGTACTACACAAGTACAACATTCACATCACTGACATAGGTCACATTGCTTCCAGACATAAAATAGATCAAGTATGTTCAAAGAACCATACACATAAAACAAATGCCAATAGTTGTCCTAGATAGAGTGTCATCGCATAGTAGTCATGAGATCTCCTCTGGGCATTCTTCATAGGCTCCGGCCATGGTAATCCTAGTGACCTCAACCGAATCCCAACCCTCATACTCACTCATGCAGAATCAACTACCTCTCGTATGGACAAGATAGTTGATCTTGCCATTCCAAGCCTTCCCACTCATCCCAAGTCTAAACAAGCCCTTGTGTCTATGAGTGAGGTAAAATTATCTTGATTAGTGATAAGTTAGTCCTAATCTTCTAAGTACATTACTTTGATTATCACTTGATTAAATCTCTCCTGAAGGTTACCCAGTTTACCTCTTTGGGCTTTGGCGCCTAACAGAAGCCACTCTTCTAATGGACAACACACCATACCAATCTAATCACCAAGGGAAACACCAGTGCATACAATCTAGGCATCAAACCACTCCAACTCAAGGAGGAAACAAATAAAAGAACTCACTCCAAACATCTTGGAGGCAACATAACACATAGACCACTCCTTTCACAGGAGGCACAAAATATCCCCGTTCGTGGAAACCAGGTAAATACAAAAAAGATACCATGCACTACCCAAGGGAAAACAACAGGTTGACATAAAGAAATCGACAACCCTCATCCTCTAAGATTCTCTGGAAGACTTACAAATTTGGACTAACACATAATCCCATATTCCAAAATACGACATGACGACATAGCTACAAAAGCATTCACGTCATTAATCAAGTCTAATATTTGGATTTCCTAAATCCATACTCATTCAATAGATATCATTGACAAAGTCAAAGGCACAATAACTAGATTAACTGAACTAATCATATAACCATATTTCCTCTTTCATTACTAGACATCTAAAATAAGTAAGCTCACTTTCCTTTACGAATATAGAGAAAATAAAACATTTAAGGCAATCATGAAGAATATTACTATTTTTGGATATTCTAAATCCATAACTCTTTCATATTCCAATCACAACGATTAAATTGCTCTAATGGAAATAAATAAAACATAATAAATATTTGCCTTTTCAATATAATTATTTCCTAAATTTACTTTTAATACAACATATAACTATTGCAAATAACCTTTTCAATTTTCTATCCAAATCCTATATCTCTTTGACTTTCCATTTAAAGCAAGTAATTTATAAAATATATTTTTCCTTATCTAATTGCCCATGCATTCAAAACTTATCATTTAAGATCTCCATGCAAAGCTAAATTATATGCACTAAAACAAAACAAAACAAATAATGAATATACTCCTAGTTTAAATACTCATGTAATATTCACATCGCAACATTTTCTTCAATTATATTTACAAATAAATATTCCATTCCCATAAACCATTATGTTCAATTCTTCAATCAGATATTCTTTCTTATATTTTTCATTGCATGTAAATAGTTATTTAATGAGACACATTAAATTTACAATTTTATCTATAAACTTATTTGTACATGTAATCAATAACAACGTTAATTAAACATTTATATATACTACTTTACCAAATTAAACATATTGAAATTAATATATAATACCAGTATATAACATATATACAATATAAATATATATATATATATATATATATATATGTATATAAATTATGTTTGTGCATATATATTATATATATATATTACCCCTACACTTAACATACAAAAACCGAATTTAAAGAAAACTTATTAAATTTCCATTGAAATGGAAATCGAATTTTAACATTAAAGAAATGAGTTGATGCATCCCGTTTTAGACAGGGGCAGATGAAATTGCAATCCCCAAATTTTGAGAGACAGTATTAAAAAAAAATAACAATAAACAATAGAAATATCTTTTGCTTGGGGAGGGGTCGGCCACTGCCAAACCCCCGCCCACCTTACTCCACCGGCGGCCACTCCAAAGGGGGTTGTGTTGCCTTCAAAGATAGCGCTCCCTCCATATAATGGAGGGTGCTGCCTTTGGAGGTAGCCACACCCTCCTTACAAAGAGGCGGCAGTGGGTTCAAACCCCCACCCAAAACAGTGACAAAAAAAACAAAATGCGATTGCTTATTTTTTTAATTTTTAATTTATTTTTAAAAACAAATTCTGTACAAATTCTGGAAGTTCGCCTGTCGTACGGACGGCAATTTTGGATTTTAAATTCATATTTTAACAATGCAAATTTTTATATTTATATGTTATATACATATAACAAATTTACCATGACGAATAAATTGAAGAAATTTTGTGAAAATAATCACCTACAGGGAAAATTGCAAAGTTTTTCCAAAAAATCTCAAATTTCATAAAAACTCAAAAACTAATTAACTTAAACCATTTTCTCGAATTCTTGAACAATAAAATTAAATAGGATCACAATTAAAACTCGAAGTTTCTAAAACCCCAAGGTTTCTCCAGCTATTTTCCAAGATATTTTTCAAAATAAATTTGATTTTCCTACAGAGGTTACATTTTCTAAAACAGTGTAAATGTATTGTTCAACTTCAAGGTTTGAATCCAATAACGAAACAATCAATTTTCTCAAATAATTTAAATTCTACTGAGGTTTTCACAATTTTCACTCAAGAATTTTCACAAAAACAAAAGCTTTAAATTTATTTATTTCCTTTCTTCTAATAACAAATTTCTTTTCTAAAATAGATTTAACAAACAAATCTTTATTCACTACTATTTTAAAAGCAATCAAGAACAATAAAAACACAGAAGAAAACCCGATTCAAGAAGCTACAGGCAAAGATGAATTTTTGATGCAAAACCTCCTCCAAGGATCTCACGAATTCTATTCAACCATGCCATGAATCCAATCAAGCCACCAATCCATAAACACAACCAAACTCCAACAAAAAAATTTCAAATCAATTTTACAGCCAAAAATTTCTTCAAACCCTTCTCTTTGCAATTTCCCCCAAAAATCCTCCTTTCAAAATCTTCTCTCAGAATGAATCCATTTTCAATAATCTCTTCTCCTTAATTAAGCATGCAATTTAGTCCTAAATCAAAAATATCCTAAAACCAAATCTGATCCTTTGCATGCAATATTGACAATTACAATATAAATTTTAATTTCAATTTTTGAAAACCCACTTTCAATTTAAAATGCAATTTCAAATAATAATTTAATTCCCAAAATTGAAACTAATTTCCCAAATATACATTTAATTATAATTTCTAATTTAATGCCCACAAGTTGAAATTAAATTCCAAAATTAGTTTTAATTCCTTCCTTTCCTTTCATTTTCTTGCATCACATTTAATTAATTAATTTAATTATTTAATAACTAAATTCATCCTCTTGGATTAAATTTAATTAATTAAATAGATTAAATATAATTAATTAATTTTAAATATAAAATTTTATCCACATTGCATAATTTAAATTAAATAACCATCAACATGATTTAATGCAATAATTCTAAATATCTATTTCCAAAAAGAATCCTTCAGAATTTAAATAAGATTAAAGCAAGGAAATCAACGACTCGACACACACGACTGACGACACACTAAGGCTAGGGCGTAGACTTGACACATGTTACCTAGCTATTATCTCCTGTTCAACTTAACTGTTGGATTGACACGCTCAGACCCGTGAAACTAGGTGGAGTCGATGTCATGTACCTGCAAACCTGAAAACCAAATAAACAACCTCATATAATATATCCAGCATATAATACACACCGTGAAGAAGAAATCTCAGATTCGCAGGGCGCTCGCAAGCGAGTGATGCGAACCCATCCCCTTCACCAATACAATCATCGTAACTGACACTTTCACAATACATCAAATATTCTCATATACTCTAACATGTTATATCAACTAACATCATCATTACACCAATTAAAGCATGTAAACTGAAGCATCAGATAAATCAAATCACATCACATAATATAGTCTATTGCTCAATGAATAGCGCTCAAATATACACGCAAGATAAAGTATCAGAATATCCAGAAACATAAGTCAACGCAAAACAAGGGAACACTGTCCAATCCAGAAAGCAAAATAAAGGGGTATTACAGCTTAACTTACATAGTGTTTGACTATCAAATTTTATATGGAAACCCTTCATCAAATTATATTGCATCATTCTCTCTTTGCACCTGCATCTATATATCCATAAAATTTATGTCTATAACATGCATATGATACCTTCTATCAACAACACTTTCTCTAGCTTACACTATTTCCATGTTCTATTCATTCCTCTACTTTTTTGACTTCACCTTTTTAATTCTTTAATTGACTCTCACTTAAATGATGGCCTTCCATTATTACAATCTATTATGCCTAAATTATAAGCAAGTCAATTTGTACGCAACAAATCCTTTCATGTAAGGATAAATTATTCCATAGAAAATAATCTAATGCACTTCTCAATTAGTGAAATATTCCCCTTAAAATCTATTTGATGAAAAATATTTCTCTTGGCTAATATGAGAATTTTTTGAAAGGTATCATCATTGGAATGGTATATTGAAATTTCAAACTATAATATGTAGCTATCTATAGTTCCTCTTATAAATATATCCACTATATGAGTCAAAACTATATTCAACCATTACAACTATGTGAATATATTCATGTACTCCACTTCACCTTGGTACTCTATCTTTCTTTGCTCCAACCTTGGCACAAGACAATTAGTGATTTGATCTAGTAGTTTATCTAATACTTATTTCTATAGTAGTTTATAATGTTCCTTCTCACACCATTATTTTATTTTGTCGCCTACAAGGATCTCTTTTTGAATGAGTTTTTCAACCTTCTATGTCCACCAACAATGGATATCTATGATAATAATCTGCCAAACCATGCTTGTAAATAAGTGCATAAATTCTAATAGGTTCCTAAAAATAATAATATGTTAGAAATATTATATTTAGATGCAAATCCCAATGGATAATCAGTTAAAAATTCTATCATACTCACATATTTCTATGTTTTGTATGAAACATGTTGATTCCTTCAGCCTTAGCTTTTTTGATGTATTTCCTATAATGAATCTTAATTACCCATGCATAATGAGTAATCACATACAATATTTAAACATTCTTATATTTCTCTGTATAACTATGTTTTTTTTAGTGTATGTGTTTAATATAGTATTAAGGGTACTTATAGGCATGTCTCACCTAGCACCACCTAATATATGTTTAGACTTGCGCCTCATTTTCTTATAAAATTTAATATAATTTAATTAATCTATAAGTAATATGTATCCTCAAATACATTATTTTCTGAAATATAATATATTTATGATTATCTTCAACTATACTTACACTTGGAATAAAAAAACATGTATTTTCTATCTAAAAGTGGGCACTATTTATTTTGTAAACAATTGGTCACTAACAATCTACGAGGCCATCAAACTAAATTTTTTTTCTCACTTTAAATGAAATAATTTTTTTATAAAATTTATGGCTAGATCTTAGCATTACAATAGAAAATGATGGGTATCTCTAATAAATAAAACAAGGTCACTTTTATGTTTAAAATCAATAGGTCATCATATTATTTTATAATTCTTCTTAGTAACATCAATTGTAAGAAATGACAAGGCCTACCACATAAAATAAGATTATAGCTAAAATTATATGGTTGACACTATGACTAGTCACATGCAATCCTTGGAAAGAAGATTAGGCACATAATCTTAGAAATGATAATCTTATTGAAGTGGTCATGGATTTAATGATTTCTCATTAATTAGATCATCAATGACAATAAATATAGTCCTTTACAATATCATATGCCATGAAAATATTGATGCAAAGATGAGAAAATCCTTGTCATCAAGATGAAGCCTTACATTCATGAGTCCTTCACAATGCTAGAAATATGAGTAATTCTTATGTGTGTATTAATCATCCCTTTGGAACTAGGAGGATTATTTCCCTTCAAAAACCACATCACTTTCATTAAGTAATCCAAATATTTTTTTTGGGCCATGGTTTGATATTACTCTAGTAAGATGAGAGACCATAAAATAAAATATTCAATAAGTAATATATTCTATACATAAAAATAATGGTATGTGATATATGAAAAAATAAAGTATAAAAATAAAGTGTCAAGTATATAATACTTATTATATTTTCTCATGTATAAACACATGATAACATACCTAACTATTGAAACCACTTACCAAACACTAACACACATAAAATATAAACTTATGAATCCTAGTTTAAATCCTACAAAAAACACAATAGAATAACCTAACACACACTAAGGCTTATAAATCATAAGAACCACAAAATAAAACACTATTCACCTAATAATTTTCTAAATACTATGACAATAGAGACAAATTTAGTCCTATTAGCCTAATTATTTGTCCAAGGTTCTGAGCATGGAGAAAAAATTCCTCATGTTTCTATATCACTAACTTGAAAATTATTGCTAGTCAACATGATACTTATATTTGTAACATTAGATTTGATTTATGTTATTTCTTCTTCTATCATTATGAATCTAATTGATTTACTAATATCCTCCTTAGTAAAAGAGCCATCCTCTTTATTTCTTCTTCTCACTTTCACTCCCACCTTAAGCTCTTCTACAAACTTTACATTTAATTCTTGCTTGTATTGCATCAGAAGATTAATGAATGACATCACAAAACTTAACACTTTTTCATTGAATTATACCCACATGGATTAGAAAGGCACATGTATAAGGATGCTTCAAAATGTGTAACTATGGAGCCCACTTTTTCATCATGAAACCCTTTTCTTTTTGTTATCACTTGGATTTGCATCCTTCCCAATTAGTTTACTCAACAATCTAGTGAAACATGGGATGAATTCTCAAAGTGTGGGCTTTGAAAAATTGAAGCCAACCTCTAGAGAGATTTGGTTCCCCTAATGTAGTCACCTAAACTAATTAACTACTAATTTTATTGAGAAAAATGATAGAGAAGTAACTGGAAGTGAAAAACTAAGCTTATTGAGGTGATGCACCAAATATGTACTGATTCTTAGACTATTTTTTTCTCACACAAAAATTCAATAACTTAGTTGTTTATGCACAACTATAATATTTAGCATGTCCATGCACATTAATGTTTTATAAAGAGGTCTATGTTTAATAGTTGTATGAGAAAGAAAATGTATTATTCTTCATAGTTTGCAATTGTTTACACAATAACACAGATTATAAACTATATAAGAAAATAATTTTGTGTTTAAAGATGCTAATGATAAGACATACATTGGAGGATTAGTGTTATGAAATTATAAAAATGAACATCAATTATCTAACTACACACAATATAACACACTATTTGAAGGCAAAAATTCTGATTTTATTGATAATAGGACTTTGTTATAGTAGTAAAAATTCTAAAACTAGCTAATAAGTTATTTTAAAAGATGATCAATACATTGATTTACAGTCACCAATCTAATTGATTTTGAGTTACAATACAGTGTATGACCAGAGGGAACTTTTCTAGTTACAAATATTTATCAAAAAGCACAAGAACTAACTCTTAACTATCCTTAGGGGTCCCTTTTAGCTTAGAATAACTTCTTATTCTCTAGTATCTTGTTACAAGGAAAAGATGACATGTGTGTCTTAGTTGTTTGACCAGGTCAAATCTCTCTCTGGGCATTGGAAAATTGCTTGCCTGCCTTGACTCCCTTGAAGACTCCAAGAAAGCATGGTTGAATTGAATCTTGACCTTATCCACCTTCCTCTACTTTGTTGGCTCCTAAAAAGACTCCAAGATTCTTGCTTATACTCCTAGATACTTGTAAATGACCTCAAACCGATTCAACTACCCATTATATCTTCTCACTTGCTATTCAAGTCATTCATGTGGTTTTAAATACCCTCCAATTACTCTTTACTTGATCAAAATGCCACTTGCATGATAATAGGGAACACGAGAGTTTGAAATTATCAAGACTCTCTTAGAATGCATGGGAGAAGCTCTAGGATTGAACTTGACATATGTTTTATATCTTCAAGTTTATCTTTATCCACCATTTGTAGCTAAGAGTTTATTTTTTATAATAAGCCTTTATATCATCTTCATTTTTCTTCATATTAGCATCTTAATCTTCTGTCATTTCCCCAATCTATCAGTATATTGTGTCTTGTTGGTTCATGTATGTACTATCCTTTGTACTATGATTGAAACTTTTCCTTCTTATGTGCTCTGCCACATAATACTTAATGCGTTGCACTATTCCTATTATTGGAGAATGCCAAGATCAAATAGCATGAAACAAACTTCCACAAGAGAACAAAATAAGCACAATAGTATGCCTATCAATATACAAAATGAAGAGTGTATAATACAATGAGAAAGAATTGCATATATAAGAAAGATAGATGAGGTAGGAAGGTAGGATAGAAAAAATAACTAACCCTCCAAAGATGTGACACTTGTGAGCTTACTTGACAAGTGTGTGAGAAAATATCAATAGGTATCTCAAGTGATGAGGAGTTGTGGTAGTTGTGGAAAAATATTGGAAACATGTGTGGAGGACTATACACCTCTTGGCACCCCCTCCATAGTGGGAATTGCTAATTCCACCAGATCTATCCTTGGTGCATAATAGACTTGCAGTTTAATCTGTTTAATATTCAATAGGGTTAACACGAAGAAAATTTCAAGGCCATGACTGACAAGAATTTTGGAAAGCTCAAGGAAGGGGGTTATGTGACCATGGGAAAGCCATGAAATTATCACTACATGAAGCTATCTCTACCTTTCCTTCCCCATTATTTATGCACCTCAGGTTTTCATCTAACAAAGAACAAGAACACTACTTTCAACATCCCATGCATTTTTATTGATAATTTTCCCTATCTATATGGTTTGAGTAATTAATAAATATGGTCATTTATGCATCCATGACTATTAGGTATATGTTGTGACACGTTATAATTTTTCACTTTTATGAAGCACCCATCAAGTCAATGTTGTTGGTGGGCCTTGTTACATTATTTTTTGTTTATTGGGTGAAAACTTAACTAGGGTCTATTAATGGTGCATCTTAATTGCACATGTCAACTTACTTGGAACTTAACAAATTATATAGTGGAGTATTTAAGGGATGTGGATAGTTTAAATATTCTCTTCTATTATCATTATAATATGATAAGTTTTAATGTATGTAGACAAATTATGATAGTATGTAAGTATTATCTACACTAGATAGATGTTTTATTGTGTGGTTATTGTTGAAATGCACACAAGACAACTGAGAGGGGGCTGAATCAATTGTATCAAAAAACTTTACTTATAAAATTAATCAATTCCACTTTATCTTTAATATGTTATTAAGTATGAACATGAAATGCAAATAACAGAAACACAATACCAGAGACACCAGATTTACGTGGAAAACCCAATGAGGGAAAAACCACAGTGAGCATTAACTCACAATATAGTAGTAATGCAATACCGAATACACAGGCTCACTGCCCAAATACAAAGGCTCACTACCCAAATCAAGGGCTCAATGCCTTAAGACTCACTGCCTAGAAAAAGGAGGCTCACTGCCTACAAAAGATACAAAGAAATAGATAACGATCCACCATTAGAAGTTACACACACTTCACAACTTGATCATAATACAATGAAGTATTGTTGTCTCAATTCACTCTTCCACACTCTTCTTTTCACACTTGTTCGTACACTCTTCTCTTGCTCGAATCGAATGATGGATGGATATGAAATTCACTACAAATCAACTTGCTTTTATACCATCTTCAACCTTAGAAACATTTTCCAAGGTTGGCTTATACAATTTCATTTTACAAATTCAAACTAGGTCGGCTACTCAACATTCCTGTTGTGGATAAGAATGTGAGAGGACCAAATACATATTTAATTTAGGACCCAAAAAACATCTTGGTTCATGCACATGCTTCCACAAGTCGATGCAAAAATCAAATGTAACGTGTAGACACCAGGTCGGCCAAACCTAATAAAAACACAAATGAACTTTGAAGTACATGCATCACCAGCAATGTAAACACACACGGATTTCTCAACATGCTTCACCAATATTTTTACTATCTCTGAGAACAACTCAGATACATCCACAACAACTTCAACAAAACTTCATTTGCAAAGAACACTTCACCAGTTCAACCGGGACAACCAACAAAACCCAAAGACTCCGAAGAAGGTCTTCTAGAGTTCCAAACCACAAGAAACTTTGTCAAAACACAAAAACCATCAAGAGGAATAATCTGCTAGATCCACAAGATCCGAGGCCAAATAACAGAAGACTACAGAGCTAAAACATTTCTCCTAGTCAATAACCATATAACTCTGACAAACCAGTTCACACACCACTGAACAGAATTTTTACTTTCCATCACACCAAAAGCTGAAACTTAGAATATAGAATCCATTTAAGCTCATGAACATGCCATCAGATCCACATGGAAATTGGATCAATATAGAGAGAATGAAGACCACATTACTAGAGCACGCTCAGAATATAGCTTCAACACAACTTTCCTTATTTCTCAAATTTTCTCAAAAGCACTTGGAAAATAACTTACTCAACCTGTAAAGTGTTGAAATCAATGAAAAGATTAATGACAACACCACCAAACACATCTATACTTGCAATAGTTATGACATCAAGGAAAAAAATGAAGTCTTGCTTATTGAAATTCTAAAATGGAGTGCCCAAGTTGGTTAGTATATTTTGATGAGCTTATGGTAAGTGGGAGTCCAATATGTTATTTTTAGCATGCAGCTTCAAATGGTGGCTTTGATAGCGAGTTTTGTATATACTATTACATTAGACAAAAATTATCCTTGATCTCTTGTTAGTGATAGAAGCTTGTAAAATTTTGGTGTGAATGGGGTATATTACCCAACCAGTTCATCTAGTAGGTCCTATTCACATATATTCATGTCAAATTTACTTAAGTGTATAGGAATATTTCTAGAAGTCTTTAGTTATCATGTGATCTTATCTTATCACTAGTTATCTCATAAGATAGGATTAAGACACTTGTCGCAATATTTCCTTGTTCTATCTTTCAACCTTGCCTATATAAGCAAGGCCTCATGTACATAATGTAATGTCTAGGGAAAGAAAAATCATTGGTCCATTATTGATCATTGTACATCATTGCATTTATAATCAACCAACTTGTAGTGTTGTAAATTGAATATCCTTGCAATTTCACATTGCACGATGTTCTCCAATTAGCCCTTGATATAAAATATTTCAATTTCAAAATGTTAACACCCAAATTATCCATTTTTTCTAATTTTGTGATGTTCCCAATTATTTGATTCTTGTGAAAATTTATGACTCAAGTGGCTTTTGGAGCATTACCTTTCCAAAAAAAAATTGAGTGTAACACTCCTGCATGTAATTGTGTTTAACAAAATCAACTCAAATTACTATTTTAAGAAAAATTAAAGTTGATTTTTGTTCTCTTTGTCTCATCTAAGACAATTTTTGAAGAATATCCTTCATTTTATAGCAAGATATTCAAGTCACTCTACATGTTATTATCTTGATAAATTTTCACTACCATCTTCATAAGACTGTGTAGGGTGGGTGCAAGAAGATGGGGAGCAATTTGTGGCCACCCATCTATTTAAAAAAAAATCCATAACATGAACATGTTATGTCATGTTAAAAGAAAAATAAAATAAAATAATTTCATTTGTGACTATTCTATTTCCTCCATCTATGACCTGCAAACCCTTCCCAAGTGTGCTCGCGTTATTGAGAGCTCAAACTTCACGGTTTATTCACCGATTCTTTGCTAGAATTATACCACATTGATGAGGAGCTCAAAGGAGTAAGTTTTTATTGTTTTTTCTATGAGTTTGTTATTAAATAGGCAGATTTAATATGTTTTTGATGTTAATTTCTTTAATTTCCAAGAGTTGATAATCCACCTCCTTCTCCTCTTCAAAATCCTTCTTCACCGCATGCACAAATACCTATTGAATAATAACCCTAACAAACACCTCCAAAAATTCCTCAACATCCCCCTATAACTCAACAAAATTTAATGGGGGAAATTGAAAATAACAAAAAATAAATTGAGGAGTTAATTGTGAGGTTGAAAGATCATGTAAGTTTAACCTTGCAAAGAACCACACTTGCACAATCAATTGAATCTATCTTAACACATGCATATTAAATTAGCAAGAAATTAAGTGGTTGGGTGGAGAAGATATGGGAGTATAGAGAATATAGCACAAATAAACTATCCTACAAACAAGTCAAAAATGAAAAAATTACAAAATTTGACTTGTATTCCCTTTTCACAAACCCACGAACAAATCAACCTCTATACCCTACATGAAAGAGGTTCCCTATCAATTGGTGCACAACCACCAAGGGATAAAGAACAATTTTTTGGCAGAGGTGGTGGATGGTTTTTGACCATCCTCCATGAAACAATAATGATGTCCCATAATAGTTTTTTGAGAAAACTCTACTAGGAGTTTATCCTCATTAAAGTTCTAAACTATTTTGATATGTAGGACTTCTAGGGTAGAGGTGGGGGGTTAGCATAGGATATACCAGGGGCACGTATTGAGCCAAAAAGGCCAACAAAACAAGCACTTGCCAAACCAGCCTATGAGCACATGGCTATCCCTACCATTGTGAAGGAGAGTGCTGAGGTCGAGACATTATAGTCCATTAGTTCCTTGACCCATAGCATTATATAGCATGCTAGTCCTGCAAGATAACATGAGCTAGGGGAGACCTTGAGGAGTAGGATTCCACTCCATATTTTCTAGGCTTATGGGTCACCCTGTGGTTATGACCCCATGGATAGTCAGGATGCAGGTGCATAGGCTACATCTACAGCTCAACAATTGGTGATGAAAAATTCCCTCTTGAATGAGGCTTTCGGCCTTGATACTCAAGTAAATGTGAGCAAGTTCATTGAATTTAATTTATTAAATTTTTATTTTTGAAATGCAATATTAACTAATTTAGTTTAATGATTGTAATGAAATTTCAGTGTCATAGTGTTCATTAAGTTTTTAGCAGTTCTCCACCTCCATATTACACTATGACATGTACTATCAAGGTATGTAACTAGTAAACAATTATAAATATTATATTTGAATATCATTGTTATATGAATGGTATTCTAATATTTGATTTTGGATGTTGAATAGGTTAATCTTGGAGATATCACACCAACACCTCCTAGTGGAGGTGGAGTTCAAAGCTTCACTTAGATAATAAAATAAAGAGTTTAGTTAATGAATTGTACTTAATAGATTTTTATAGTTTATATTCATATCGTTGATTACATTTCATTGCACATCTTTCAAAATCAAAGCATTACTTCACATTGCATAACTAATAACTAGGACTAGCTGCCAATTGCATTCCATGAAACCATATTTTATTCAGGAATTTTTTTAAATAGTTCACTACCTTGTCTATGCTATGGATGGTCGAAAAAAATATATCAAAGCATAATAATAAGCTATAGAATAGACAAGGCAATGAGTTGTTTTAAAAAATGCAAAGAAATGTGGTCTCATGGTGATGTCCATCACCATAAGACCACATTTCTTTAAGGATTTATTTCAAACAATTCATTTCCTTGTCTATGCTACCACATTTTCCATACATTTCTACCAAAGCATTTTTTCAAACAGTTCATTTCCTTTTTGTTATGGATAAAAGCCTAAAATAGGTGCTTTTGAACAAACTATGGATGCTTGGAAAAAATCTATCAAAGAATAATAGTAATGTGGTAGCATAGATAAGGAAATGAGCTGTTTGAAAAAATGCCTTAATGAAAATGTGGTCTCATGGTGATGTCCATCACCATGAGATCACATTTCTTTGAGGAATTTTTTCAAATAGCTCACTGCCTTGTCTATGCTACCATATTTTCCATACATGTCTACCAAAGCATTTTATCAAACAATTCACTTCCTTGCTGCTATGCGTAAAATCCTAAAACAGGTGCTTTCGAATAAACTATGGATCCTTTGAAAAAATCTATCAAACTATAATAGTAAGCAATAGCATAGACAAGGAAATGAGTTGTTTAAAAATATGAATCAAAGAAATGTCCTCTCATGATGATGGACATCACCATGAGACCACATTTCTTTAAGTAATTTCTTCAAATATCTCACTTCCTTGTCTATGCTAACACATTTTCCATACATGTCTATTGAAGCATTTTATCAAATATTTCACTTCCTTGTTGTTATGGATAAAACCATAAAATAGGTGCTTTCAAACAAACTATGGATGCTTGGAAAAAATCTATCAAACCATAATAGTAAGCAATAGCATAGACAAGGCAATGAGATTTTTGAAAAAAATGCCTCAAAGAAATGCGATCTCATGGTGATTTCCATCACCATGAGACCACATTTCTTTGAGGAATTTTTTCAAGTAGCTCACTGCCTTGTCTATGCTACCACATTTTCCATACATTTCTACCAAAGAATTTTATCAAACAATTCACTTCCTTTCTTCTATGGCTAAAAGTCTAAAATAGGTGTTTTTGAACAAACTATGGATGCTTGGAAAATATCTATCAAACCATAATAGTAAGCAATATCATAGACAAGGCAATGACATATTTAAAAAAGAGCATCAAAGAGATGTGGTCTCATGGTGATTGACATCACCATGAGACCACATTTTTTTGAGGCATTTTTTCAAGAAACTCACTGCCTTGTCTATGCTATCACATTTTCCATACATGTCTACCAAATCATTTTATCAAACAATTCACTTCCTTGTTGATATGGCTAAAAGCTTAAAATTGGTGCTTTTGAACAAACTATGGATGCTTGGAAAAAATCTATCAAAACATAATAGTAAGCAATAGCATAGACAAGCCAATGAATTGTTTGAAAAAATGCCTTAAAGAAATGTGGTCTCATGGTGATGTACATCACCATGAGGCCGCACTTTTTTGAGACATTTTTCCAAATAGATCACTGCCTTGTCTATGCTACCATATTTTCCATACATGTCTACCAAAGCATTTTATCAAACAGTTCACTTCCTTGTTGCTATGGCTAAAAGCATAAAACATGTGCTTTTGAACAAACTATGGATGCTTGGAAAAAAAATATCAAAGAATAATAGTAAGGAATAACACAGATGACGTAGTGAGCTATTTGAAAAATGTCTCAAATAAATGTGGTCTCATGGCGATGGACTGAGACCACATTTCTTTGAGACATTTTTTCAAATAGCTCTTTTCCTTGTGTATTCTACCACATTTTTCATACATGTCTACCAAAGCATTTTATCAAAAAATTCTCTCAAAAATTTCAAACAGTTCACTACCTTGTCTATGCTACCACATTTTTCATACACATCTACCAAAGTACTCAATTTTTTTTTTACTATCTCATACATTATTAGCCATTACTTGCATCACTATTCTAGTTTTTCGTAATTGAATAATGTTGTTTTATTTTCCGATGATCTAGGTGGAGACACCTCCTTATTTTCATATGGAAATGGAGCATGGTGTGTCATCTACAATTGATAGCTCAATTCCCTTGATAGGGCTATGAGGTAGATTAGTAAATTTCAAATTAAATTCATTGTTATAGTTGTTTATTATCAAAAAATCAACTGATTATTGATTTAAAGTTTAACTTCTATCAAGATGGTTTCTATAGGACATTAGAACACCATAGCCTAATCTTTCTACAATGGAAAATAAGGAGAGAGATCATTTGGAGGTGGTAAGTGATTATTTTGTTAAATATTTCATTTTTTATAATTTAATTTCTATATTTTTTATTTTAAGAGCTAAGGCTCCATGATGAACTAAATAGGAGGAGCATCCCTCAGATTTGAAGTAGACCACTCTCATATGAATCTCCATCCCCTCAAAGATCAAAGGTCGCTTGTGAAATATTTTCTTCACCTAGAGGTGAATGAATTTTTATTAGGTTTCATTGTTGTATGCCTATATGGCATTTTTGGACATATATTTTTGATTGCATATAGTTGACATTGTATTCCTATATGGCATTCTTGTAAGCCTATATGGCTATCTTGTATATATGTTATACTTATATCGACAGATATTGATGTATTCTTGTATGGATCTTTGGTTAATACACATCTTTTTTGTTGATGATGTCTATATTTGCATTATTAATCCACACTTAAATGGATATTTGTAGATGGTTTACTTAAAATATTTAAAGTCCAATTATATTACATGCACTCTTCCTTTATATAATTGTAAATATATAAAGTTTGAACATTATTCTCCTCTATTATTATTGAACATTAAATCAATCATATGAATATAATAATACATGATGCAATCTAACACCTAGGTCTCTCTACCACTACACATCTAAGCACTTTAAAGTATGCAGCTAAAAATGAGAAAAACATTATTACATGTGACCTCATACCTCTAGAAGTTTTTCATATAATTCTTGGAAGACATCTATCATTCCACGTGTATGCTTCATGCTACCATTCCACCTTTATGCTTCCTTCTACCATTCATGTGTATGATTCATGCTTCTTGTGTATACTTCATGTGTTCACGTGTATGATTCATTCTTCCTATGTATACTTTATTCTTTCACGTGTATGCTTCCTGCTTCCTATGTATACTTCATGTATTACATGTATTCACATGAATTCTTCATGCTTCTTGTGTATACTTCATGTATTACATGTATTCACAAACATAAGACTTACCTTCATTACCTGGACCCATCGAAGCATTACACCATTTGACGATTGATTTTGTATCTGTCAAATTTTGATTGTCTTTTTACTTTAACTCTTCTCATGCTATGGTTCTTTTGATACATGATCCTGCACCATCATGCTCCCCCTTTCCATGTTTGGCCTCACAAAATTTTCATATATGCTAAAAAACTATAATATTATGCATCCTGCTCAATCAATAGAACATCCACGAGTTCTTGAATTGTGATGCACATTTATCCAAGCATATTATATGTTGACTGTATGATAAACCCCTTCTAGAAAAATCATGGTAGAACAACTGAAAGAAACCTTGCACGAACTCTATAAAATGTGTGATCATCATTGATGTAAAAGTGTAACTCCCTCAATACCTTCTTGTTATCCTTGTAGACACATAAAAATGTCCTTGTAATCATTTTTAAATCATTTCACATTTCATTCATTTATCCATATATTATAACCATTTATTCATAAGCATTATTCATAAAATCATTTGATCATTTATCATTTACCATTTAAGCATAAATCACTAAAATATCATTGAATCATTTAATAATCTTTCCATTTATCCATTCATCTCATATTCATATTTTATGCATTTCCATTCAAATATTATACTCATAAAACCCATGTCCATAATCACTTCATTAAAACCATTTTCATTATAATTTATCCACCATAAAAATATTAATACATTAATGCATTTACGCATTTCATGCATTTGCATATTCATTTAAAATATCACAAGTATTAAATTATTCATTTACCACCTACATGCATTTATCCATTTCAATATTTTATCTTACCCATCTCATGTGTGGGATATTTTCCTCCAAGCCAATCTCTTATCCCACACTCCTTCCACAACTTGCATTCACCCTAAAGATTCCTATTTAAACATGACTCTCTTCTCATTTTGACCCCTACATGAATCTTGTACATGCACATATCTTCACAGCTTTTCTTAATCCATTCACTAATAGCCTCTTGATGCACCTATGCTTGCAAAAATCTGAGAGCAAAAGTGCATAACAACACTTTGGTGATAGGATGCCAATAGAGACTGGTTTTTGTTTGGAAGCATTTTGATTATTTTTGGTAGTTTAGAATAGTTTCATTTCTAGTTTTTGCTTTTAAATCTGAAACTGCTCCATTGTTGAAGTCCATAAATGATGGTTCTCCTCCATAGAACCATTCATTTTTGAGAGCTTACAAATAGTGAACCCAACGTGAACGAGCAATCATTTCTTCATCTTATTGTTGTCTCATTTTTTTTGCTGTTGATTGGGTTGTTTGAAACCATATCAGCAGCATCAAATTTGTTGGAGAAGCATGAAAAACAAATGAAATCACATTTTTATTTTTGCTGCCATGTTTTTCTCACTATTATGTAGTTTGAAATGTTTAGAACATCTCTAAAATTGCCCTTTGGTCATGAAGAATGTATCAGACATTGTTTTGGGGGTAAAAAAATTCATTTACAGCAAGCAAAAACTCTAAAAAAATAGCTTTAAATAAAAAAACGTGATCACTGCTCTTCAAATATTTCCAGTCAATTTTTTTTTTTTTTTCATTCCAGTCAGCATTTGTTTGGCTGCACTGTTGATGGTTACTTACATTGCTACAGTTGACGTCATGAGAGAATAGAAGAGATTGTTGTATTTTTTCATGATTGCAGATTTTTGAAGGCTTTTGCTAAGAACTGTGAATGGATTGCAAATTTGATTTTCATGGTCTGCTGTAAATTGAAATAGTTATCTGCCTAATATCTTTATGCTTCTGGCAGCATTTTATGAATTCTGGCAGAATGTGCTTTAATATTCTGATATGCTACACGCCAAGATGCATGAATGCTTCCCATTTCAGCTGTATACTCTAGTTTGCTTTTTTTGTTTTTAATTTCTGAAACTACTGCAACATGGTGCATGACAAAGCATAATAACTCATGATATTAAATTTAGTTTCAGTTTTATTTTAATCTTAGTTTTAGTTTTATTTTTAACTTAGTTTTAGTTTTATTTTAATCTTAGATTTATTTTTAATTTTAATCTTAGTTTTAGTTTATTTTTTATCTTTAACTTAGATTTAATCTTGTAGTTTAAAGTTTAGATTAATTCTAATTGGTTTTTATTTGTAGATTAGTCTTTGATTTTAGATTAATTTCTAATTCGAGATCAATTATCTTTTAAATTAGAAATAGTTTTATGAGAATTAGATTTTTAACTTTAAAATTAGATTTAATTTTAACATAGATTTTAGTTTTTGACTTTTAGTTTTTTTATTTTTATTTTTTTCTTAAATTAGATTTAGCTTTCTAACTAGATTTAACATTTTTTTAAAGATTTAATTTGTAATTTAGAACATAGGATTAATTTAATTTAGATTTTAATTTAGAATTAACTTTAATTATAATTTAGATTTTAACCTTCACTTTAGCTTTTAATTTTTAATTTAACTTTTCTCTTAATTTGTCTTTTAGTTTAAATTAGATTTAGCTTTTAATTTTAATTTAGATCTAATCTCTAATGTAGATTTAGTCTTTGAATCTAGATTTTGATTTTTTTAATTTAGATTTAACTCAATAATTTAGAGTTTATTTTATTTTAAACTAGATTCTAGGGTAAATGCTAATTTTATTTTATTTTATTTTCGTTTGATTGGGGGACTAATTTTATTAATGTGGGTTCTCTTGCAGGTTCGTTTGGCAAAGAATTGAAAATAAAAAATATTCACTTGTCGAAGAAAGGAGGCATGAGACTACTAATGAGATTTTGATGCAGGATGTTCGTCAAAGACATGAATTTGAAACCAATTGTCTTTTAGATTAGAAAAAATTTCAAATTGGTGCTTTAAAATGAATAATTGTCTTCTCTCACATAGGCTTAACTAGGGGTTCAATGAACACTGTTTGTTGTGCTTGACGGTGGTAGGTGATTATGCTCTCACCTTGTGCAAACTAGGTGATCAAAAAGCCAGACCCATCTATTTTATGTGTCACCCCGATTCAATAATTGAAGTATCCTCTCCCCTTGCGCACTTGTGCGATCCTGGGTGCAAGAGAAACGGTTATTTACTCTAGAACTTGGGCATACCTTGGTGGGAAAAAGTACTCACCCCAAGGCGACTCAGATCGGCAACTGAGCTTTTTTGCCAAGCTACCCCCGACCGGTATATAAATGTGAATCCTAAGGGAAAGCCTAGGATTACGAGTGCGGATATGTCATACGGACCAAGCAGTACTCCCCAAAACCCTATTGAGCATAACCTCTTTAGGCTGGAGTGCCTCTTAAACAAAGCTTAATCTTGTGCCCCATGTATGGCCACTCGAACGGGGGTCCCAAACTAAAAACCTTTATATAGTTGCCAAAATCCTTCTATTTGCTAGCGCAACACCGGTCGGTGTGAAGGCATCCACATCTTCACAGGTTTTAGTAGAGGTGATCAATCTGCCATGGGAGTTTCATGGGGGTTGGAAGCTTTGTTGGCCTGAGAAGTGAGTGCACTGTAAGGGGGAGCCCGTGTAGCCAAGCTTCTGGATTCACACGCTAAGAATATGTGGTTGGGTAAACCCACGTGGAATCTAGCAGATATTGTCCTTTCCAACCTTAGGATTTGTGCTTGTATTGTTAAACTCAAACACTTTGTTTGCTATGTCTTGCGTGTGTGTTCCAAAATAGACCTCAAATAAACATCACACCTAGTAACTTGCAACATCTCAAAGTTTGCAAACCTCAAAGGGTCCAACAACACAAACATACAATGTGAACCTATCACTTGGATTTCTTGGGGTCATCATCCTTCAGTTTTGATCTTTCAATCCTTGCATTCCACCTAGTCCTTGCATTCCATCTAGACTTTGCATTCCACCTAGCCCTTGCATATCCATATATATTCATATCCCATTCATCCTAGTCCTTGCATATTACTAGTCTTGCATACATAGGTGACACTACATAGTCCTTGCATATAGATAACACTCCACCTAGTACTTGCATGTTCAACCCCTTTGCATATCAAAATCATCTCACCTACCCTTTACATGTTCCAGGAATTTAGTCCTTTGCATATTCATCATCGATCAAATAAAACCCTTAGCTTGCACTTAGGCTACTCTTCCTAGGTCTTGAAATCAAACCATTGGCTATCTATCACCCATATCACTTGAGGTTCATCATCCTTGAGTTAGGGAACATACAATTATCCTTGAGTAGGGCAATCCTTTTGGAGTCCATCATCTCCTATATGCCCTCTCTTGATCATTGGTCCTTGTGTCTATCCATCATAACACAAGTAAAGCCTGACATCATAACCAAATTTGGACCTAGACTTGCCTTTGAGCTTTTGCATTCTTAGCTTGTCATATCATACCTTACCACTTCCATATCTCATCTTAGAATCATATCCTTTTCATTGCATCCTAGTCTTAGGTCTCATACATTACCTTGGATTGAAAATCAAAACAATCAACTATGACCCCTAGAACAAGAGCAAAAATATTTCACGAAGAAGGGAACCCTTGGGGAAGAGACTTTGATGATGAAGGTAACATTAGTGTTGCAACTAGAGAAACAAATGAAACTGATGATGAAGAAATAACCAAATCCGATATAGAAGAAGCACTTAAGGATCATAGATTCACTAAACTTCTTACGAAGGTAGTCAAACGTAACCCACAACAATACTTCAAAGCCCTTGTTGATGAAGGAATCAAAATGCCTCCTGATTTTGACATGTCACTGCTCACAATGAATGACCAACTTGAGTCTAGTGAATCTAAACATCCCAAAACAAACAACGATGGTAGAATCAAAGATCATAGACCCTTTTATCTACAACCAGGTTACAAGCGATCTTCAAAGACCTCAAAACCCACACCTACAAATGATCCTTTTTTGGATGAGCTTAGAACATTGAGATAAGAATTGGACACACTTAAGAACTATAAATCATCATCTCATAAGTTCTCCATTGAAGATATATGTCCTTATCCCTTTGATCCAAGCATACCAATGCCACCTTTTCCTAACCATTGGGACATACCAAAACTTGACAAATATAATGGAAAAGGGGATCCTAAACATCACTTAAGACAATTTTGTGCTACTACCATGGAATTTGCAGTTGATGAAACATACATTATGAGATTATTCCCCCGCAGTCTAGGAGGAGAAGCTATGGAATGGTTTTCACAATTACCCCCGAACATCACATCTTTTCAAGAATTGGCTGATAAATTTGTCTCTAATTATAGTTTCAATTGTGACTTTAAAGTGACCATGACAAACCTTTTCAACACCAAATAAAAACCAGGTGAATCTTTTGTGTCATTCTTGCAAAGATGGAGACATTTAACAAAACGATTACCTTATGTCATTCCTGATCAAGAATTGGTTGACCTCTTTTGTTAAAAATTGAACAAAGAAATTGGAAGGGAACTTCGCCTCAAATGCTTGGATTCCTTTGATGATGCCATAGAAATGGGATTTCGAATCGAACAAACTCTCATTGATGATGGAACCATAAAACTTAATAATAATAGAGATCAAAAATCAAATTCAAACAACAAGACACCTTTTTGGGTAAAGAACAAGAATGCAGTCAATGACGAAGTTGTTGATGCAAAAACAACTAAAACATGATCACCTGTTTATAACCTCAAAGGTTCATCTTCAGATAAAGGAAAAGAAAAACAGAGAAGTTTCCCTAAATGAAATTTTACACCATTGGGACAATCACTTGAATTTGTATTAAAAGAACTTCTTGAAATCATATTATAATGCTACCTGAAATAAAGGAATATAATCCACAAGTCAAACCCCCGTGGTGGAATGAGAATCACTTTTGCGACTATCATAGACACAAAGGACATAAGACTAATAGTTGCAATAAACTTCGACATCTAATATAGGACCTTATTGATGATGGTAAGATAGTTGTTGACGGACACACTCCTTCGGGTAACTCTGATCATGAGATGTTTAAAAACCCTTTCCCTAAGCATGACAAGAATAAAGGAAAGGCCCCTGAATCTGGTGATGGTGTGAACTATACTTCTACTAAGTATGACTATACCATACATAACATCAGTGAGGTTGATAATCATGTAAACACTTTCATTATAAAAGACAAAGCACCTGATTGCAAGGTTACTACCCGCAAAGGCACAATCACCCTTAAAGGTCCTAATTCAAAACCCGCTACACCAGCTTCATAGTACAACCTCATTGAGCATTTAGGAAAAATGCCCCCACAAATTTCCATACTTGAGTTGCTATGCCTATCTCTTGAGCGTAAGGCTATTCTAGATAAAGCGCTTGCTACTACTACAGTGCCTACGAACCTGCATGTAGATCAATTCCAAGCTATGGTGGGACATATCACCTCACCTTACACCATCACTTTTACTGAAAGTGATGATTAATCCCCTCGAAAGCCACATAATGCTGCTTTACACATTGATGTCCTTATCAATAATGCCAAGATCAAGCGAGTTCTAATAGACGGAGGAGCAGGTCTTAATATTTGTACCCAAGAATTGATCACAAAATTGGGGTTTTCTGAAAATGCAATTGATCCAAGGAATAAGATTACCATAAAGGCGTATGACGAAGAGGAACACTCATCTAAAGGATCAGTTACTCTACCAATCAGAGTCGGCCCTGTGGTAAAGGATGTGGTTTGCCAGGTCCTTGATCTCCCACTGACCTATAATATCCTCCTTGGAAGACCTTGAATTCATGCAATGCAAGCAATACATTCTACATACCATCATTGCATTAAATTCCCACATAATGGTGTTGAAATCATAATACAAGGAGATCCCAACCTTTTCATGTATTGCCATAATCTAAGCCCTAAAACTGAAATCACAATCCCAAGCAATCGTGAAGCACCTCCTTCTCAAGCATATGTTGATCCTGAGTCCTTAAAAGCATCCACTTCATTTATCGCACCATCAAACCCCAAGGTCCAAATCCATGATATGGGATGTGGAGAATACCGTATGGATAATTTATCGACAAAAGAAATTGCTAATGTCATCGAGGAGGGTCAAAATTCCAACAATGATATCAAGACAACTATAGAAGGAACACAAAAATATGACCATGCTTGGATTGAAACCTTTTGGGATCTTGATGATACACCTGCATTTTCCATATTTGCTTCCACTCACTCTTTTCATATTTATGATAACCCCATGTTTAACCAGGATATCTATGATAACCCACTCTTTGATCATGACCCTACCAAGGATATACAATTATCATCCTTCCATCCCACCTACCCTAGGCTAGGATATGAATCTCCTATTGTCACATCTACTAAGACATCTTTCCAAGTCATTAAGGATGTGCAAGCTTCCTTTGACGTTAGCAATACTGAAAAGGATAGTCCCAAAGACTTCGTTGATGGCATCACCACTCCCATTTTCCCACTAAACATTCCTATCATGCCATCCCCCTCAACTATCTCACCCACATCCATCTGCCTTGTAGACATGGATCAACAAGTATCACCCAAAGAAAATAAAAAAGATGTAATTCAAGAATCAAAGGTAAAAGCATCTTTTTCAAATGGAGATCCAGAATCAAAAGAAAGCATGCAAAGAGAGAAAGATCAAGAAAAGTCCTTTAGCCAAAATAAAAAGCTATTGGACAAATCCAAAACAAAAGAAGATCAAGACAAGTCCCCTAGCCAAAATAAAAAGCTATTGGACAAAGCAAAAATAAAATTCAAAAGTGAAAGCAAGAAAAATTCAATCTCCAATTATGCCTCTCCATCAAAAATCATTGGGGGCATCTATCAAGGAAGAAAATCAAAAAAGGAACTTGTTGATCCAAGGTCTCCATCCACGTCACTCTCACTCATACCATATATTCCATTCCACCCATCCATGTTCACATATCTGGCATATCACACCATCGGTGATGTCTTTCAATGTACCTTTGATGATGACCCCTTCACGTATTCTAGCTCATCGGTTGCCCAAGCTCCTTTTTGGTTGAAGCTTGATGGCCCACGTAGTGTGCACATTAGGGATCCTACCATAGTCTCTTTCATCTACCACATCTATCATCCTTCATATTTGCCACTCGTACTCCTCATCTCAATTGGGTACTTTCATCCAGCATGGTCATCCACACAGGATCGAGGCATCGTCAAGGTAGTCTATGGATCTAACATCTATCAATTCTATATCTCGCTTCAGAGAGCTAGGAAAAAGTCTTGAAAAAATACAAAAAAATGGGAAAAAGTCCTGAAAAAAAAAAGAAAAAAAATGAAAAAAGTAAAGAGAAATCAATTCGTTCAATGGTGAAAACCACTTCGGTGGCACCTTGAGCAAGTACCATGGTGAAAACTAGAAATCGGCACCATGTGTAGAGGCTTTGCTCCTCTTTCCTTTGGAGCTCTACTTGATCTTTTCATCCCATTTTTCATTTACCCTCCACTTCATAATATCCTTTTCACACTCACCATGGCTTGTGAATTGTTTGACAATCCCCTCACTTGCTCTCTTTTTCATGCATACTAGGTTGGTCCTATTCCTCAGTGGGGCATTTCCTCAACCTTAGCCATGGGTTAGGATATTGAGCATCTTGCGGTCAGAGAAACTACCCTCTTTGTTTGTCTACTCGCTTGAGATCCATCTCTTTCCATTGTAAAAGGTCCTGAAAAAATCCAAAAAAAATAAAAATGTCGAAAAAATCCATAAAAATCATAAAATGTCCATAAAATGAAAAAATCCAAAAAATCATAGTGAAAAATCCATAAAAATCATAAAATGTCCTGAAAAAATCCATAAAAATCTTAAAATGTCTTGAAAAAATCCATAAAAATCATAAGATGTCCTAAAAAATAAAAATCCAAAAAATCCAAAAATCAAATATTCCAAAAATCCAAAAAATCAAATAACTTCAAAAATCCCTCAACATGACACTTTTAGATCACCACATAGCTTTGAACTTCAGCAAAATCAAACTGCATCATGAGTAACAATCAAGCAAATATTGCAACATACCTATCAATCCCTTTTTCCAAATCCAATCAAAAGCATACAACCGTACCAAGAATCAGTTCCATATCGAAGCATGATGCATGTTTGTTTGTTTATCTTTGATTGTTTTATGATTTTATCTTTGGCAACATGTCTTTTAGCTTCTCCAGGATGTTTGGGACTAGAGAGGCGATGATGGGGCATGTTCACTTGTTTGCTGCCTGTGGATTGTTTCTTATTCATAGGACGACTCATCTTAAGACATGGTTATCTAAAACCATTGAGGACCTATGAGTCTAGTATGGATGAGTGCATTCCTTGTCTGATAGTGTCTTCCATGCAATAAGTATTCAGGTCATCTAGGGTCCTTATACCTAGATGCTTATACTTCATTACTAAATAAAAATGCAAACAGTATTCAGGTCATCTAGATGTTCATGTTATCTAGACGCTTATACTAATTTGCGACATAATAAGCTCGATGATGATAAAAGCACTTAAAATGCACAAGAGGCTTCATCACCTTCATTTTCTCCCATCTTGCATCTTCCATTTCTTGCATTTCATTTTCTTCATCTTTCTTGTTGTAGAAAAATCAATCAACTTGCATCTCCAAATCTCATGTCCCCTTAATCAATCAACCAATCATTCTATCAACTTGTCTTGCGCTTGCATCAATCTCAATCAGCTTCATCAGCTCATCAACCCAGCTATACTTGATCATTTCCATCAATTGTTCAGTTACACCTATCAATTGTGCATTTCCATCAAATGTACACCACCGCTTTATCACTTGCACAATATCAAGTATCTACTCATTTTCTTGACATCTATCGAGAGATTAATCTTCTTACAATCTATTTGATAAATCTCTCGAGGGGGCATGTCATTCTTATCATAATCCTTACCATGATATCTCTGGGACATGTATCAGTTGATCAATCTTTTTCTTTGAAACAACGCGACAAGCTGCGTTGTCCCAAAGAGGGGCAAAATGTAGACACATAAAAATGTCCTTGTAATCATTTTAAAATCATTTCACATTTCATTCAATTATCCATATATTATAACCATTTATTCATAAGCATTATTCATAAAATCATTTGATCATTTATCATTTACCATTTAAGCATAAATCACTAAAATATCATTGAATCATTTAATAATCTTTCCATTTATCCATTCATCTCATATTCATATTTTATGCATTTCCATTCAAATATTATACTCATAAAACCCATGTCCATAATCACTTCATTAAAACCATTTTCATAATAATTTATCCACCATAAAATATTAATACATTAATGCATTTACACATTTCATGCATTTGCATATTCATTTAAAATATCACAAATATTAAATTATTCATTTACCACCTACATGCATTTATCCATTTCAATATTTTATCTTACCCATCTCATGTGTGTGGGATATTTTCCTCCAAGCCAATCTCTTATCCCACACTCCTTCCACAACTTGCATTCACCCTAAAGATTCCTATTTAAATAGGACTCTCTTCTCATTTTGACCCCTACATGAATCTTGCACATGCACATATCTTCATAGCTTTTCTTAATCCATTCACTAATAGCCTCTTGATGCACCTATGCTTGCAAAAATTTGAGAGCAAAAATGCATAACAAGACTTTGGTGATAGGATGCCAATGGAGACTGGTTTTTGTTTGGAAGCATTTTGATTATTTTTGGTAGTTTAGAATAGTTTCATTTCTAGTTTTTGCTTTTAAATCTGAAACTGCTCCATTGTTGAAGTCCATAAATGATGGTTCTCCTCCATAGAACCATTCATTTTTGAGAGCTTACAATCCTCTATACTATCAACTACATGAACGAATGCTATATGCACAAATATAGAAACCTATGTGGAGTTGTAATATTGTGATTGCACCTCACATTGTGGTTGTAGACTACAGTTCTCTACAAATTCGATGACTGAAACAATGCTACCTAGTGGAAAGGTGTCCTTACATAACTTGAATTGAAATTCCAACCATCGAGTTCTATGGGTATACCTTGCATACTTGTACTTTATATTGTCACAAAATGTAGACATAAACTGATACAATGGAATCATTTGAATAACCAAATCACACCTTTTTCATCTTTACCGTCTTTTGTATTGTAGGCCACTATTTTATACTTTCCAAACTCTACTAGTTTGTTTCCAATCGCATGTGTGCTTTCCATATGTTCACATATTAGAATACATTGCAAGACACCACGATGCTGACATGTGTCGTTCAAGCATAATTTCCTGTGGAAAATTTGATCTTCCTCTATCTCACATAAAATTGTTTAAATCAAGTCTCTTGAAGATGTTGGTGGGACATGCATGCCACAATCCTACAAAACATTGTTAGTATGCAAATCTAACCCTATAGACCAATAAACACCAAAATGGTTAGAAAATTCAATATGTAATCTAGTACAAATAGTGCATATGTGATTTATTTTGACATAAAATGGTTTTATCATTTTAAAATATCTTTGAATTTTTTTAATTTGACAATACATCTTTAGAAATTTACCAAAAAAACTATGTTTGGGTTGTATCAAAAAAATTATTTGGATGTAGCTCACATTTTCAACTACCAATTCTCCTTCTTACCACATCCCTTTGATTCAGAGATAGCCTTGTGTAATTCTTCCAAAAGTCTTCAATTAGTGATCTCAATGCTTCAACAATTGGTTTATCTTTTCATGGTAGTCTCCCCAAGAATTCCCATAATTCATTGGCATCGGTGTCCTCGATTCTTTAGCACCTTCCCACAAGTCTTGATAATTTTTTTCTATTAATTCTCAATACTTTACTTGTCTCTCTAATTAGACAAGATTTCCTCATTTGATTAATTACTGTTGTTGATGTAATGACATGTCATGTGACATTACTATCTTTTGTGTGTGAGGTGTTATCCACACTCTCATATGAACTCATTAGATTCTTCACAATAAATTTTTCACTTGAACCCTGTGATGTTCTCAACCCAAGAATCTTCATGATGGACCTATACTTTATACTTCGCATGATTTCAACAAATAGTTGACATCTTGCGATCTCATTTAAATTTTCAAAGAATACTCCAAATATTATGAGCATATATTCTACAAGTGTGTTTTGGAATCTTACCTTCCATTGTCTATTAAATATTCTCATCAATATCAATCAAATACTTTGGCTTTCTATGCAAAATTCTAGGTGGCATTCTCAAAGGTAAAATTATCTCAACATTCAATGGAATTTCTCCAATGTTTAAATGAGATGAGATAGATGGTGTACCTTTGATCGAAGATGGAATAGATAGCATACCTTGAAGTTGAGATGGGAAATATGGTGTACCTCCTTCTTCACATGTGAGTGATGATGTAATTTCAACTCGAGATGTGGTAGATGGTTTCCCTCCACCTTGAATTTTGGTAGAGGACGTGTCTCTAACAAAGGTATTCAAATTTCTCATAGCACGAAGGTTTTGCATTCATTCCCTTTGTGCCATCAATTCCACATCTCTTGTTGATTGTTGAGGTTCCTCTTCTTCTATCTGTTCCAATCTCCTTTTCTCATGAAGTTCCCTCATATGTTCTAATTTATTTGCATTCTTATCTTTTTTCTCTTCATGTGTTGGTTTAATCCTTGACCGTTTCCTCGGCATGACAAAGAATTTTATCTGTATCATAGGGCATGACAATACAAAACAATATATTAGCTCCACCATAGAGCAGAAAAAAAAAGCAGAAGTGCACTTGGACACACCATAAGAACAATAAAAGCATGCATGGTATTGGATGATTTCAACATAATCAATTACACATAGTTAATGTGATCAATCCAAATGCATGCAAAAACTAGTTAAGGTCATCAATCCTTTCATCTGTAGCGACCAAAACTGCTAGATATTCACCATATGATATTCCTAGAACATATGGAATCTATTTATTCATTGTTTCCAAACAAAACTTGAATATTATAGGCCTGAATATGTGCATATCAATCAATTTAAGCTGCTCTAACATGTTGAAAATTACTTATTTCCGATCCTATCATATCAAAGGATCTTAAGTTGGTTGCATATTTCATATTAGACATTAACCAACATTTTCATTTGGATTATTTTCCATCTATATAAGTTAAATTTTCTAGTTTGCAGTGAAGTTGAAGTTCTTTCCTAGCCATAGAGGATTTGACAACAAGTTTGTAGCAATAAATGTGGTAGAAATTTATGGTAGGATATATGACTATGAAAGAGTATGTGGAAGAGTATTAAAAACCAATAACCAGGTTAGGACATCATGAGTAAGGGGATTTTTTGGTTTCACAAAGGGCTCTAATTTGTGTAATAGAAGAGGTGAACTAACAAATGGGAAACATTTGTTCAATACTTGATGCAAGGAAAGAGGTAAATGTTGTGATATGGTGGTAGATAGTGGTAGCAAAAAAATCTAGTGTTTATGGAAATGGTTGACAATCTAGGACTAAGGATGTTGAGGCATCCAAATACATTATGGCTTGGTTGATTATAGTAAGTGGATTTATTTTTGGTACAAGAATAGTGCTAGATAAATTTCAAGATCAAAGCATGCCATGATAAAGTGTTATGTGATATTGCAAAAATGGATGTGTGTCATTAAGAAGTCTAGGATAGTTTGAAAAACAAGTAGTATATGAGGGTAAATACCCATATCATGTGGAAGGGTGATTAGAAGAAGAAGTTGATACCATTGCTAGGAAGTGAGGTAAAATTTTATAATAGTACAAAGTTGTGCATTAAGGAGGAGTGGTTTTTTTAATCAAAAATACACACAACATTACTAGAATGGATGGTAGCACCATAAATATAAAATAAGTAGCATCTAGAGAGTTGGTAGCATAAAAGGGGTCATCAAAAGGAAGTAGTCCAAAGGACAAGATAAACTAACAAGAGGATGCAGATCCATATTTAGTAGTCAATGTATTTGGAATGCCAAAGCAAAGGATATGTTGAAGATAAGAAAGAGGTTGGTAGATGAGAGATATTGGTTAATAGTTCCTATTGTAATGAGTTTAGTGGAGGACATTATAGAGGAAGAGATTAAGGTTAGAGAAGGGAGGATGTTGCAACAATGTAAACCATGATTTTTTTGGTTTCCCAAGAGTTGCATGATACTATAAGAGTTTCCAAACCACTACAAAGAGTGAAGAACTATCTAGGTTAAATGTGCCAAGATGGGCTAAGGTTATAATGAGATTTTTCAACTTGGAATTCCCCTTGAATGCTCATAGATGTAAAAAAGTAAAAACAAGCAATGATGAACATTGAATATGCATTTTAAAATAAAAACAAAATCAAGGCATTTTATTAAGGATGTATTATAAGAAGTTAAAATAAGATACATATATTTAGACTTGACATACCTTAAAATTGAAGATTTGATTGGATAAATTACCCAATTCAACGTAGTCATTTTTCTTCTTGCATCAAAATCTTCAACAATTGGAGCTTTTCACAAACTTGCTTCCATTTCAATGTTT
>CM021105.1:38221366-38234612 GCA_007115665.2 Sequoiadendron giganteum
GAAAGCCTAGGATTACGAGTGCGGATATGTCATACGGACCAAGCAGTACTCCCCAAAACCCTATTGAGCATAACCTCTTTAGGCTGGAGTGCCTCTTAAACAAAGCTTAATCTTGTGCCCCATGTATGGCCACTCGAACGGGGGTCCCAAACTAAAAACCTTTATATAGTTGCCAAAATCCTTCTATTTGCTAGCGCAACACCGGTCGGTGTGAAGGCATCCACATCTTCACAGGTTTTAGTAGAGGTGATCAATCTGCCATGGGAGTTTCATGGGGGTTGGAAGCTTTGTTGGCCTGAGAAGTGAGTGCACTGTAAGGGGGAGCCCGTGTAGCCAAGCTTCTGGATTCACACGCTAAGAATATGTGGTTGGGTAAACCCACGTGGAATCTAGCAGATATTGTCCTTTCCAACCTTAGGATTTGTGCTTGTATTGTTAAACTCAAACACTTTGTTTGCTATGTCTTGCGTGTGTGTTCCAAAATAGACCTCAAATAAACATCACACCTAGTAACTTGCAACATCTCAAAGTTTGCAAACCTCAAAGGGTCCAACAACACAAACATACAATGTGAACCTATCACTTGGATTTCTTGGGGTCATCATCCTTCAGTTTTGATCTTTCAATCCTTGCATTCCACCTAGTCCTTGCATTCCATCTAGACTTTGCATTCCACCTAGCCCTTGCATATCCATATATATTCATATCCCATTCATCCTAGTCCTTGCATATTACTAGTCTTGCATACATAGGTGACACTACATAGTCCTTGCATATAGATAACACTCCACCTAGTACTTGCATGTTCAACCCCTTTGCATATCAAAATCATCTCACCTACCCTTTACATGTTCCAGGAATTTAGTCCTTTGCATATTCATCATCGATCAAATAAAACCCTTAGCTTGCACTTAGGCTACTCTTCCTAGGTCTTGAAATCAAACCATTGGCTATCTATCACCCATATCACTTGAGGTTCATCATCCTTGAGTTAGGGAACATACAATTATCCTTGAGTAGGGCAATCCTTTTGGAGTCCATCATCTCCTATATGCCCTCTCTTGATCATTGGTCCTTGTGTCTATCCATCATAACACAAGTAAAGCCTGACATCATAACCAAATTTGGACCTAGACTTGCCTTTGAGCTTTTGCATTCTTAGCTTGTCATATCATACCTTACCACTTCCATATCTCATCTTAGAATCATATCCTTTTCATTGCATCCTAGTCTTAGGTCTCATACATTACCTTGGATTGAAAATCAAAACAATCAACTATGACCCCTAGAACAAGAGCAAAAATATTTCACGAAGAAGGGAACCCTTGGGGAAGAGACTTTGATGATGAAGGTAACATTAGTGTTGCAACTAGAGAAACAAATGAAACTGATGATGAAGAAATAACCAAATCCGATATAGAAGAAGCACTTAAGGATCATAGATTCACTAAACTTCTTACGAAGGTAGTCAAACGTAACCCACAACAATACTTCAAAGCCCTTGTTGATGAAGGAATCAAAATGCCTCCTGATTTTGACATGTCACTGCTCACAATGAATGACCAACTTGAGTCTAGTGAATCTAAACATCCCAAAACAAACAACGATGGTAGAATCAAAGATCATAGACCCTTTTATCTACAACCAGGTTACAAGCGATCTTCAAAGACCTCAAAACCCACACCTACAAATGATCCTTTTTTGGATGAGCTTAGAACATTGAGATAAGAATTGGACACACTTAAGAACTATAAATCATCATCTCATAAGTTCTCCATTGAAGATATATGTCCTTATCCCTTTGATCCAAGCATACCAATGCCACCTTTTCCTAACCATTGGGACATACCAAAACTTGACAAATATAATGGAAAAGGGGATCCTAAACATCACTTAAGACAATTTTGTGCTACTACCATGGAATTTGCAGTTGATGAAACATACATTATGAGATTATTCCCCCGCAGTCTAGGAGGAGAAGCTATGGAATGGTTTTCACAATTACCCCCGAACATCACATCTTTTCAAGAATTGGCTGATAAATTTGTCTCTAATTATAGTTTCAATTGTGACTTTAAAGTGACCATGACAAACCTTTTCAACACCAAATAAAAACCAGGTGAATCTTTTGTGTCATTCTTGCAAAGATGGAGACATTTAACAAAACGATTACCTTATGTCATTCCTGATCAAGAATTGGTTGACCTCTTTTGTTAAAAATTGAACAAAGAAATTGGAAGGGAACTTCGCCTCAAATGCTTGGATTCCTTTGATGATGCCATAGAAATGGGATTTCGAATCGAACAAACTCTCATTGATGATGGAACCATAAAACTTAATAATAATAGAGATCAAAAATCAAATTCAAACAACAAGACACCTTTTTGGGTAAAGAACAAGAATGCAGTCAATGACGAAGTTGTTGATGCAAAAACAACTAAAACATGATCACCTGTTTATAACCTCAAAGGTTCATCTTCAGATAAAGGAAAAGAAAAACAGAGAAGTTTCCCTAAATGAAATTTTACACCATTGGGACAATCACTTGAATTTGTATTAAAAGAACTTCTTGAAATCATATTATAATGCTACCTGAAATAAAGGAATATAATCCACAAGTCAAACCCCCGTGGTGGAATGAGAATCACTTTTGCGACTATCATAGACACAAAGGACATAAGACTAATAGTTGCAATAAACTTCGACATCTAATATAGGACCTTATTGATGATGGTAAGATAGTTGTTGACGGACACACTCCTTCGGGTAACTCTGATCATGAGATGTTTAAAAACCCTTTCCCTAAGCATGACAAGAATAAAGGAAAGGCCCCTGAATCTGGTGATGGTGTGAACTATACTTCTACTAAGTATGACTATACCATACATAACATCAGTGAGGTTGATAATCATGTAAACACTTTCATTATAAAAGACAAAGCACCTGATTGCAAGGTTACTACCCGCAAAGGCACAATCACCCTTAAAGGTCCTAATTCAAAACCCGCTACACCAGCTTCATAGTACAACCTCATTGAGCATTTAGGAAAAATGCCCCCACAAATTTCCATACTTGAGTTGCTATGCCTATCTCTTGAGCGTAAGGCTATTCTAGATAAAGCGCTTGCTACTACTACAGTGCCTACGAACCTGCATGTAGATCAATTCCAAGCTATGGTGGGACATATCACCTCACCTTACACCATCACTTTTACTGAAAGTGATGATTAATCCCCTCGAAAGCCACATAATGCTGCTTTACACATTGATGTCCTTATCAATAATGCCAAGATCAAGCGAGTTCTAATAGACGGAGGAGCAGGTCTTAATATTTGTACCCAAGAATTGATCACAAAATTGGGGTTTTCTGAAAATGCAATTGATCCAAGGAATAAGATTACCATAAAGGCGTATGACGAAGAGGAACACTCATCTAAAGGATCAGTTACTCTACCAATCAGAGTCGGCCCTGTGGTAAAGGATGTGGTTTGCCAGGTCCTTGATCTCCCACTGACCTATAATATCCTCCTTGGAAGACCTTGAATTCATGCAATGCAAGCAATACATTCTACATACCATCATTGCATTAAATTCCCACATAATGGTGTTGAAATCATAATACAAGGAGATCCCAACCTTTTCATGTATTGCCATAATCTAAGCCCTAAAACTGAAATCACAATCCCAAGCAATCGTGAAGCACCTCCTTCTCAAGCATATGTTGATCCTGAGTCCTTAAAAGCATCCACTTCATTTATCGCACCATCAAACCCCAAGGTCCAAATCCATGATATGGGATGTGGAGAATACCGTATGGATAATTTATCGACAAAAGAAATTGCTAATGTCATCGAGGAGGGTCAAAATTCCAACAATGATATCAAGACAACTATAGAAGGAACACAAAAATATGACCATGCTTGGATTGAAACCTTTTGGGATCTTGATGATACACCTGCATTTTCCATATTTGCTTCCACTCACTCTTTTCATATTTATGATAACCCCATGTTTAACCAGGATATCTATGATAACCCACTCTTTGATCATGACCCTACCAAGGATATACAATTATCATCCTTCCATCCCACCTACCCTAGGCTAGGATATGAATCTCCTATTGTCACATCTACTAAGACATCTTTCCAAGTCATTAAGGATGTGCAAGCTTCCTTTGACGTTAGCAATACTGAAAAGGATAGTCCCAAAGACTTCGTTGATGGCATCACCACTCCCATTTTCCCACTAAACATTCCTATCATGCCATCCCCCTCAACTATCTCACCCACATCCATCTGCCTTGTAGACATGGATCAACAAGTATCACCCAAAGAAAATAAAAAAGATGTAATTCAAGAATCAAAGGTAAAAGCATCTTTTTCAAATGGAGATCCAGAATCAAAAGAAAGCATGCAAATAGAGAAAGATCAAGAAAAGTCCTTTAGCCAAAATAAAAAGCTATTGGACAAATCCAAAACAAAAGAAGATCAAGACAAGTCCCCTAGCCAAAATAAAAAGCTATTGGACAAAGCAAAAATAAAATTCAAAAGTGAAAGCAAGAAAAATTCAATCTCCAATTATGCCTCTCCATCGAAAATCATTGGGGGCATCTATCAAGGAAGAAAATAAAATAAAGGAACTTGTTGATCCAAGGTCTCCATCCATGTCACTCTCACTCATACCATATATTCCATTCCACCCATCCATGTTCACATATCTGGCATATCACACCATCGGTGATGTCTTTCAATGTACCTTTGATGATGACCCCTTCACGTATTCTAGCTCATCGGTTGCCCAAGCTCCTTTTTGGTTGAAGCTTGATGGCCCACGTAGTGTGCACATTAGGGATCCTACCATAGTCTCTTTCATCTACCACATCTATCATCCTTCATATTTGCCACTCATACTCCTCATCTCGATCGGGTACTTTCATCCAGCATGGTCATCCACACAGGATCGAGGCATCGTCAAGGTAGTCTATGGATCTGGCATCTATCAATTCTATATCTCGCTTCAGAGAGCTAGGAAAAAGTCTTGAAAAAATACAAAAAAATGAAAAAAAGTCCTGAAAAAGAAAAAAAAGAAGTAAAGTGAAATCAATTCGTTCAATGGTGAAAACCACTTCGGTGGCACCTTGAGCAAGTACCATGGTGAAAACTGAGAAATTGGTGCCATGTGTAGAGGCTTTGCTCCTCTTTCCTTTGGAGCTCTACTTGATCTTTTCATCCCATTTTTCATTCACCCTCCACTTCACAATATCCTTTTCACACTCACCATGGCTTGTGAATTGTGCGACAATACCCTCACTTGCTCACTTTGTCATGCATACTAGATTGGTCCTATTCCTCACAAGGGCATTTCCTGAACCTTAGCCATGGGTTAGGATATTGAGCATCTCGCAGTCAGAGAAACTACCCTCTTTGTTTGTCTACTTGCTTGCGATGCATCTCTTTCTGTTGTAAAAGGTCCTAAAAAAATCCAAAAAAAAATAATAAAATGTCTTGAAAAAATCCATAAAAATCATAAAATGTCTTAAAAAATCCAAACAAATCATAAAATGTCTTGAAAAAATCCATAAAAATCATAAAATGTCCTGAAAAAATCCATAAAAATCATGAAACGTCCTGAAAAAATACATAAAAAACATAAAATGTCTTGAAAAATTCCATAAAAATCATAAAATATCTTGAAAAAATCCAAAAAAATGTCAAATATTCCAAAAATCCAAAAAATAAAATAACTTCAAAAATCCCTCAACACTGACACTTTCAAATCACCACATAGCTTTGAACTTCAACAAAATCAAACTACATCATGAGTAACAATCAAGCAAATATTGCAGCATACCTATCAATCCCTCTTCCAAATCAAAAGCATATAACTGTACCAAGAATCAGTTCCATATCGAAGCATGATGCATGTTTGTTTGTTGGTCTTTGATTATTCTATGATTTTATCTTTGGTGGCATGTCTTTTAGCTTCTCCAGGATGTCTGGGACTAGAGAGGCAATGATGGGGCATGTTCACTTGTTTGCTGACTATGGATTGTTTCTTATTCATAGGATGACTCATCTTAAGACATGGTTATCTAAAACCATTGAGGACCTATGAGTCTAGTATGGATGAGTGCATTCCTTGTCTAATAGTGTCTTCCATGCAACAAGTATTCAGGTCATCTAGGGTCCTTATACCTAGATGCTTATACTTCATTACTAAATAAAGACACAAACAATATTTAGGTCGTCTAGATGTTCATGTTATCTAGACGCTTATACTAATTTGCGACATAATAAGCTCGATGATGATAAAATCACTTAAAATGCACAAGAGGCTTCATCACCTTCATTTTCTCCCATCTTGCATCTTCCATTTATTGCATTTCATTTTCTTCATCTTTCTTGTCGCAGAGAAATCAATCAACTTGCATCTTCAAATCTCATGTCCCCTTAATCAATCAACCAATCATTCTATCAACTTGTCTTGCGCTTGCATCAATCTCAATCAGCTTCATCAGCTCATCAACCCAGCTATACTAATCATTTCCATCAATTGTTCAGTTACACCTATCAATTGTGCATTTCCATCAAATGTACACCACCGCTTTATCACTTGCACAATATCAAGTATCTACTCATTTTCTTGACATCTATCGAGAGATTAATCTTCTTACAATCTATTTGATAAATCTCTCAAGGGGGCATGTCATTCTTATCATAATCCTTACCATGATATCTCTGGGACATGTATCAGTTGATCAATCTTTTTCTTTGAAACAATGCGACAAGCTGCGTTGTCCCAAAGAGGGGCAAAATGTAGACACATAAAAATGTCCTTGTAATCATTTTAAAATCATTTCACATTTTATTCATTTATCCATATATTATAACCATTTATTCATAAGCATTATTCATAAAATCATTTGATCATTTATCATTTACCATTTAAGCATAAATCACTAAAATATCATTGAATCATTTAATAATCTTTCCATTTATCCATTCATCTCATATTCATATTTTATGCATTTCCATTCAAATATTATACTCATAAAACCCATGTCCATAATCACTTCATTAAAACCATTTTCATTATAATTTATCCACCATAAAAATATTAATACATTAATGCATTTACGCATTTCATGCATTTGCATATTCATTTAAAATATCACAAATATTAAATTATTCATTTACCACCTACATGCATTTATCCATTTCAATATTTTATCTTACCCATCTCATGTGTGTGGGATATTTTCCTCCAAGCCAATCTCTTATCCCACACTCCTTCCACAACTTGCATTCACCCTAAAGATTCCTATTTAAATAGGACTCTCTTCTCATTTTGACCCCTACATGAATCTTGCACATGCACATATCTTCATAGCTTTTCTTAATCCATTCACTAATAGCCTCTTGATGCACCTATGCTTGCAAAAATTTGAGAGCAAAAATGCATAACAAGACTTTGGTGATAGGATGCCAATGGAGACTGGTTTTTGTTTGGAAGCATTTTGATTATTTTTGGTAGTTTAGAATAGTTTCATTTCTAGTTTTTGCTTTTAAATCTGAAACTGCTCCATTGTTGAAGTCCATAAATGATGGTTCTCCTCCATAGAACCATTCATTTTTGAGAGCTTACAATCCTCTATACTATCAACTACATGAACGAATGCTATATGCACAAATATAGAAACCTATGTGGAGTTGTAATATTGTGATTGCACCTCACATTGTGGTTGTAGACTACAGTTCTCTACAAATTCGATGACTGAAACAATGCTACCTAGTGGAAAGGTGTCCTTACATAACTTGAATTGAAATTCCAACCATCGAGTTCTATGGGTATACCTTGCATACTTGTACTTTATATTGTCACAAAATGTAGACATAAACTGATACAATGGAATCATTTGAATAACCAAATCACACCTTTTTCATCTTTACCGTCTTTTGTATTGTAGGCCACTATTTTATACTTTCCAAACTCTACTAGTTTGTTTCCAATCGCATGTGTGCTTTCCATATGTTCACATATTAGAATACATTGCAAGACACCACGATGCTGACATGTGTCGTTCAAGCATAATTTCCTGTGGAAAATTTGATCTTCCTCTATCTCACATAAAATTGTTTAAATCAAGTCTCTTGAAGATGTTGGTGGGACATGCATGCCACAATCCTACAAAACATTGTTAGTATGCAAATCTAACCCTATAGACCAATAAACACCAAAATGGTTAGAAAATTCAATATGTAATCTAGTACAAATAGTGCATATGTGATTTATTTTGACATAAAATGGTTTTATCATTTTAAAATATCTTTGAATTTTTTTAATTTGACAATACATCTTTAGAAATTTACCAAAAAAACTATGTTTGGGTTGTATCAAAAAAATTATTTGGATGTAGCTCACATTTTCAACTACCAATTCTCCTTCTTACCACATCCCTTTGATTCAGAGATAGCCTTGTGTAATTCTTCCAAAAGTCTTCAATTAGTGATCTCAATGCTTCAACAATTGGTTTATCTTTTCATGGTAGTCTCCCCAAGAATTCCCATAATTCATTGGCATCGGTGTCCTCGATTCTTTAGCACCTTCCCACAAGTCTTGATAATTTTTTTCTATTAATTCTCAATACTTTACTTGTCTCTCTAATTAGACAAGATTTCCTCATTTGATTAATTACTGTTGTTGATGTAATGACATGTCATGTGACATTACTATCTTTTGTGTGTGAGGTGTTATCCACACTCTCATATGAACTCATTAGATTCTTCACAATAAATTTTTCACTTGAACCCTGTGATGTTCTCAACCCAAGAATCTTCATGATGGACCTATACTTTATACTTCGCATGATTTCAACAAATAGTTGACATCTTGCGATCTCATTTAAATTTTCAAAGAATACTCCAAATATTATGAGCATATATTCTACAAGTGTGTTTTGGAATCTTACCTTCCATTGTCTATTAAATATTCTCATCAATATCAATCAAATACTTTGGCTTTCTATGCAAAATTCTAGGTGGCATTCTCAAAGGTAAAATTATCTCAACATTCAATGGAATTTCTCCAATGTTTAAATGAGATGAGATAGATGGTGTACCTTTGATCGAAGATGGAATAGATAGCATACCTTGAAGTTGAGATGGGAAATATGGTGTACCTCCTTCTTCACATGTGAGTGATGATGTAATTTCAACTCGAGATGTGGTAGATGGTTTCCCTCCACCTTGAATTTTGGTAGAGGACGTGTCTCTAACAAAGGTATTCAAATTTCTCATAGCACGAAGGTTTTGCATTCATTCCCTTTGTGCCATCAATTCCACATCTCTTGTTGATTGTTGAGGTTCCTCTTCTTCTATCTGTTCCAATCTCCTTTTCTCATGAAGTTCCCTCATATGTTCTAATTTATTTGCATTCTTATCTTTTTTCTCTTCATGTGTTGGTTTAATCCTTGACCGTTTCCTCGGCATGACAAAGAATTTTATCTGTATCATAGGGCATGACAATACAAAACAATATATTAGCTCCACCATAGAGCAGAAAAAAAAAGCAGAAGTGCACTTGGACACACCATAAGAACAATAAAAGCATGCATGGTATTGGATGATTTCAACATAATCAATTACACATAGTTAATGTGATCAATCCAAATGCATGCAAAAACTAGTTAAGGTCATCAATCCTTTCATCTGTAGCGACCAAAACTGCTAGATATTCACCATATGATATTCCTAGAACATATGGAATCTATTTATTCATTGTTTCCAAACAAAACTTGAATATTATAGGCCTGAATATGTGCATATCAATCAATTTAAGCTGCTCTAACATGTTGAAAATTACTTATTTCCGATCCTATCATATCAAAGGATCTTAAGTTGGTTGCATATTTCATATTAGACATTAACCAACATTTTCATTTGGATTATTTTCCATCTATATAAGTTAAATTTTCTAGTTTGCAGTGAAGTTGAAGTTCTTTCCTAGCCATAGAGGATTTGACAACAAGTTTGTAGCAATAAATGTGGTAGAAATTTATGGTAGGATATATGACTATGAAAGAGTATGTGGAAGAGTATTAAAAACCAATAACCAGGTTAGGACATCATGAGTAAGGGGATTTTTTGGTTTCACAAAGGGCTCTAATTTGTGTAATAGAAGAGGTGAACTAACAAATGGGAAACATTTGTTCAATACTTGATGCAAGGAAAGAGGTAAATGTTGTGATATGGTGGTAGATAGTGGTAGCAAAAAAATCTAGTGTTTATGGAAATGGTTGACAATCTAGGACTAAGGATGTTGAGGCATCCAAATACATTATGGCTTGGTTGATTATAGTAAGTGGATTTATTTTTGGTACAAGAATAGTGCTAGATAAATTTCAAGATCAAAGCATGCCATGATAAAGTGTTATGTGATATTGCAAAAATGGATGTGTGTCATTAAGAAGTCTAGGATAGTTTGAAAAACAAGTAGTATATGAGGGTAAATACCCATATCATGTGGAAGGGTGATTAGAAGAAGAAGTTGATACCATTGCTAGGAAGTGAGGTAAAATTTTATAATAGTACAAAGTTGTGCATTAAGGAGGAGTGGTTTTTTTAATCAAAAATACACACAACATTACTAGAATGGATGGTAGCACCATAAATATAAAATAAGTAGCATCTAGAGAGTTGGTAGCATAAAAGGGGTCATCAAAAGGAAGTAGTCCAAAGGACAAGATAAACTAACAAGAGGATGCAGATCCATATTTAGTAGTCAATGTATTTGGAATGCCAAAGCAAAGGATATGTTGAAGATAAGAAAGAGGTTGGTAGATGAGAGATATTGGTTAATAGTTCCTATTGTAATGAGTTTAGTGGAGGACATTATAGAGGAAGAGATTAAGGTTAGAGAAGGGAGGATGTTGCAACAATGTAAACCATGATTTTTTTGGTTTCCCAAGAGTTGCATGATACTATAAGAGTTTCCAAACCACTACAAAGAGTGAAGAACTATCTAGGTTAAATGTGCCAAGATGGGCTAAGGTTATAATGAGATTTTTCAACTTGGAATTCCCCTTGAATGCTCATAGATGTAAAAAAGTAAAAACAAGCAATGATGAACATTGAATATGCATTTTAAAATAAAAACAAAATCAAGGCATTTTATTAAGGATGTATTATAAGAAGTTAAAATAAGATACATATATTTAGACTTGACATACCTTAAAATTGAAGATTTGATTGGATAAATTACCCAATTCAACGTAGTCATTTTTCTTCTTGCATCAAAATCTTCAACAATTGGAGCTTTTCACAAACTTGCTTCCATTTCAATGTTTAATTCTATCTCTCCAAGAATTACTAAAAACTATAGAATTAAACAATGTATAATGTTGAATTATAACAATTCAATCATGTAATGAACATTGAAACACTACAAACATTGAAATTTGAGTTCATATACTAAAATTTTATGTAAAAACTTTATTACTTCCCTCCTAAATTTTGCAAACCAAAAAAAGGTGGTAGAAATTTGATGCAAAGGTGGTGGAATGTGTAAATTCTTGCATGTCATTTCTCCAGCAGTCTCAGAATCATTCTTTTGTCAGATCACGTGCAAAAGAAGGAGAATAATAGAGCATGTGGGCCAAGTCACAAGTGGCAATTCCTTTTTTACCATTTTAAGAAAGAGACAAAACACACCCATGGTATAACATGAGTGTATTCTAGATTGCTCTTACAACATCCATATTTCAACTTTTCCAAAGCACACTCACATTTTGGAAAAGCTGAATTTGTCAAGGTTTAGGTTTCAAGTTTTATGGTTTAGGCTTTAGGCTTTAAGGTTTAAGGTTTAGGGTTTAGGGTTTAGGGTTTAAGTTTTAGGGTTTAGGGTTTAGAGTTTATAGTTTAGGCTTTAGGTCAAACCTCCTCTCTCCCACACCCTCTCTCTCCCCCCCTCTCTCTCCCTCCCACTCCCTCTCCCTCTCTCAGGTCTCTCCTTCCCACCCTAACTAGAGAACTCTCTATATATCTCTCTCTCCCACCCAACCCCTCTCCCTCTTTTAGGTCTCTCTTTCTCACACACTCCCTTGATCTCTCTCCAAATCCCTCTCTCTTAGGTCTCTCCCTCCCACCCCCTCTCCCTCTCTCCCTCTCCCTCTCCCTCCCACCCCAACTACATATCTCTCTCTCTCTCAGATCTCTCCCTCCCACCCACTCTCCCTCTCTCAGGTCTCTCTCTCCCACCCTAACCCTAACTAGATAAATATCTATTCTATATATCTATCTATCTATCTATCTATCTATCTATATCCCTCCCTCCCTCCCCCTCTCTTATGTCTCTCCCCCACACCCTCTCCTTCTCTTAAGTCTCTCCCTCCCACCTTAACTAGAGAAATCTCTCTCCCTCCCTCTCTCTTAGGTCTCTCTCTCCCACCCCCTCTCCCTCTCTCAAGTCTCTCCCTCCACCCTAACTAGAGAAATATCTCTCCCCCTCTATCTTTGTCTCTCTTTCTATATGTCTCTTTGTCTCTCTCATTCCATCTATCTCTAGTCTCTCTCTTCTTCTTATCTCCCTCTCCAGTCTCTCCATCCCACACTAACTAGAGAACTCCCTCTCTCTCTCTCTATATATATATCTCCATCTATCCCTCCCACCCTACCTAGATAAGTCCCTCTCACTCCAACCCCATCTCTCTCACTCCCTCTCCCTCTCCCTCTCCCTCTCCCCCAAGTCTCTCTCTCTCACTCCCCCCCTCCCTCTCTCTCTTTGTGTTTGTCTCTCTTTCACTCTATATATCTCATCTCTATCTTTATCTTTGGTTTTGTTTCTATCTCTATCTCTGTCTCTATCTCTGTCTATGTATCTCTCTTTGTCTCTCTCTTTGTCTCTTTGCCTCTATCTCTATCTCCATCTCTATCTCTGTCTCTATCTCTATCTCTGTCTCTATCTGTCTATCTCTTTGTCTCTCTATCTTTGTCTATGTCTCTTTGTGTTTGTCTCTCTCTATCTATCTTTGGCTCTATCTCTCTATCTCTCTCTATCTATGTCTAACTCTCCCTCTCCCCCTCTCTCCCCCTCCCTCCCTCCCTCCCTCCCCCTCCCCCTCTCCCTCTCCGTCTCTCTCTCTCTCTTCCTCTCCCTCTCCCTCTCCCTCCCTCCCTCCTCTCTCTCTCCACCTCTCTCTCTCTCTCTTTCTCTGTGCCCTCCCTCATAGCCCCTCTCCCTCTCTCTCTCTC